>JAZHYW010050729.1:0-19490 GCA_037355805.1 Ixodes ricinus | reverse complement strand
AATGGTGTATTATTCATATTTAGTTTCAGTTTCAGTCAGGGGAAAGTAGTGTCTCGCGGAAACTAGAGCCAATAAATGAGCTGCGCTTAGAGTACCGGCACTCTCTCGCCCGACAGTAATGTGGCCGCCGCCATTTTGGCGCTTGTGCAGATCAGGCGTAACTGCCGATCGCCGGCGATTCAAAAGAGCGACATCCTCAGCATTAGATTCGGTACTAGGAAGCTCATGTAATATCAGATTTGCTTTGTCGCAAACTGTTTTAGGAACTGAGGACGGAAAAGCGCTTCTTGTGATTTCAGATAAAGCTTTCAAATAACTGGCAAACAATGATTTTAAGCCAGAATATGGCCAAGTGACGCTACCCGAAGCGTAGCTTATTTAATGACACTACTCATGCCCGTGTCCAAGAAGCTTTATGTAATACGTCTAGGGGCTACGACGTAAGCCCCGCTGATTCCACAAGCCAATAGCTTTTGACACCTGGCTCTTCTCCATTGCTCAGGCTAGTGCCAGTAAATTGGCTACGCTTCAGAGTAACGACACTTGGCTATATTGTGGCTTAAAATCATGGTTGCCAGTTATCTGAAGCTTTATTTAAAATCACAAGACACGCCTTTCCGTCCGCTACAATTGTTTAAACAACCCGCGACAAAGCATAGCAATATTGTGATCAGCTTCTTAGCACCGCATCTCATGCTGAGGGAAGCTCGCACCTCTGCATCATGACGATCGGCAGTCTCAGTTGCTGCCGCACAAGACCCGAAATGGCGGTCGCCCAAAGGCAATTTTAGGGAACGGAGTGCTGATACTTTAAGCGCAGCCTCGTTTAGTGACTCTAGGCAAGCGAAGTGAACCTCAGGTTCGTGTTTTCCTCTTCGTCTTTACTGTTTATTGATTTCAATAATAATATCAAATAATGGACGCCGATTATATCACGCTACGCTTGTGTAATTTTTTGCCTTAGATTTATTAACCTGACCCAGTACTTAAAACATTTATTTATCGATAGTTCATTTTTCCAACAGGCTCTCCAAATGTGAAGGCAAAAAGACACGGACACTGATGATGGTCGTGACGCCAACGCCGCCCTCAAACTTTTTTTGAACATTAGAAACCAGCAACTTTGTCTGCTATCCGCCAGGTAGCGCAACAAAACACCAACACATTTTTTAATTGGTTTTAGAACCAGGCTATCCCCTACACCTATCAGGAAACCAAAAGCAAGATCATCATGAAAATTCCAACCATCGCATTGTATATCTCTATTCTAAAGATTAATTGCTATTAGATGCCAATAAATCTGTTTTTGTCATAAAAAGATATGCGTCAAAAGAGGTAAGCTCGAAGGGCTCTTTGGAGCATTATGACGTTGAAAATGAAAAAAAGCCATCGTCCACCTCTTGGGCAAGCTATTGTAGTTTTAAACTGTTATAAAATATGTTTATGCTAGTTTAATTATCTCTTCAGTGGCATTTGAAGCACTACAACTCGAAGCACAAAAAGGTGCTACGTTTGATATAAAAGTATATAAACAAAAAAATTTACACAACATCAAATGTTTTCCTTCCATATTACCTATTACAAACACTACATTTGTTAATTTTATTTTTCTAGCGCTTGTCATTAAAACACATTCGTGCTGAAACATGTCAATTTTAGGGGCAATATTTGGAGAGATGAAAAAACAAAGCAGCGCAAATACCAAAAACGTATATGGTTACATTCTGCTCCGACATCATCGTAACAAAAATACTCTATTGGAACCGTGTTATCTTTAATGGATAGTTCATAAAATATGAACCAGCGGAGCAAGTGAGGGTCCGCCCATCATATTCGCAACCCTACAAATGCGCATGAACACCATAAACCAATACATACATAATATCAAACGAAAGAGAGGATTGCTTTGCTCGAATGACCTCGATCCCGGAAAACGGTATTTAAAAAGGATAAGTGAGTATATGACCTGCACGAAATGTACCTAAACTGCTACATTCATTGGGACCGTGCCCTAATAGATTCGAATGCGGCTCCTAGGAGTCTGCGGTACTCGCCGAAGTCTTGTGAAAACGCAAGGAATTAGTCTAGGGCGGCTAAACTCGTCAAGCACAACCCTTTCTTTGTGTAATGACACATGGGATAGGAGCCGAAAATTTGCCGCGAAGTTTTCTTTTTCACTAACCCGCAGATCTGTGTATCTTCGTTACGCTTTTCATTGAAGGGACGACAAAATCCCTACCACTTCTAGGCGCCGAGCAGCCGCAGCATGAGAGAGCGCGGAGACATCCATGGTTCATACGTGTTACGTCATGACAAAGATTATCAGCTGCGACCAACAGGTTTGACGGTCTCTATGATGGAGGCTTGGGTAATTGCATGCTATATTCAACACCGTCGCAGTTGACAGTCTGATATCGTGCTTATTTCCGCTGATAAAGCAGCATTTACTAAAAAGCCGTCACCGTCGGTCCTTTTATTTATTTTGGCCTTTTTGAATTTGATCAAAGTGTAGCCCGACGTGGCTAGATTACAACCAGCCGAGTAGCATTGTGCACTTTTGGACGGATTTCGCTTCCAGGCAGTTGTTTCCCCAATCGGTTGGATAACATCATTTTATCGTAGACTTTCCAAGATTAGCCAACCTGGTATTAATTATTGGGTTCTTTAACGGAAATAAGAGTCATTTCAGGTACTCAATATAGACGGTAATGTTTCGCAGAACGCGAAGACACCAAGCTTTGATCATACACAACCAAACTTGTCACTGTCGACTTGAACAGGCACCATCAAATTTGTCGTTCACAACTGAAAATTCGGACCCTGAACGTCAAAGGTATGAACTATGAAAGGACGTCACTCGAACGCGCCTGCATACGAACGAGCCCTGACGCGAGCCTCTCGCTTGGAAGTCTGTCATGGCTGCTTGTGAGTTCATGTGAACGCGAACCGTTTTAATCCCGGAATCTCTAGAACCATTTTCTCCGAAAATTGCCTGCTCGTGCTGTTCCGCGTCATCGCTCAGTTGGAACGCCTCTCTATACTCTGCTTCACCTTTGTGTTGTACCGCAGGAAAAGGCTACAAAGCGGCGAGCTCCTTGCTCCAGGGCACATCTCGGCGGCACAAGCTACCGTGTGCACCAAGGGCAGCTGCCAACGCTATGATGCTCGCGCCCCTAGCCTCTCGCTGCGGTACAACATAAGGTGAGACGGAGTATAGCAGAGAATGTCGAAACAGAAAGACGGGGAGGCGGTCACTTACTCCCCAGTGGCGTTGAAATAGGGGGAATGGTGCATAAAGATGTAAAGAGGGGAGGGGGGGTTAATTGCCTTAGGCCCCGGACCATAGCATTTCAGAGAGTTTTAATTTAAAAAGAACTAAAAATACGTTGACAGTTCTCTGTAACGTCGAAATAGAGCGTAGCTCTTGAGCAGGAGGAGGAGACGGTATGCCCTTCCACCTTTCTCAGTACCCTACCCTCCACCTCTCCTGCTCCCCTCTCATTTTAGCGGGGAAACTGAATTGGGTTTGAGGTCACGTAACGTCAATTTCCCCACTAAATTTAGCGGGGAAACGTCCCATGAAGCAACAGGCGTGGTTAGGCCGACTGGCGACGCCGCTCAGAGCCCGAAACGGGCGCTTGAGAGCTGCGTTTTCAAAATTCAGGCGAAGGAATATCCCCTCCTTCACTACCATCACCCGCCCCCCCCTACACTTGCTCTCTCTCTCTCTCCTTCTACCAAACAACTTCTACGGCCCTTCCTGACTCCTACTTGTGTGCGTTGAATGTGCGTGCGTGTGTGGTCGTACTGTACCTTCTTCTTATTTTTTCTTCCTAAGGTTTTTTCCTCGCCATCCCTCGTCGCCACCTCTTCTCTCGAACACTACCGACGTCAGTCCACTACACGGACTCCCTGGTGACCCCGGTAGCGTTGTCGACAGTTCCGGAAGATGAGCTCCAAAGCCGCGTACACCGCGCATGGTTCCACAATATCACAAAGTTCAATCTTCGCCTCGATTCCGAAGCGAAGATTTTCGGCCACAAATAACTCCTTCCCAAAGTTGTTAAACGTCACTTTGTCGTCAATAATAACATCCACAAACAACGATTTTCCGACGAGAAAGTGCAGAGTATTTACGGTCCACCTGGGTACAATTACGTAATGCTTGATTCTATCGCGGCCACGGTGTAGGATACACTCTTTAGGTGAGGACATGGCGGAGCTGAACGCTCGGCGCGAGGAGTCAGATAGCTGTCTCGTTCGACGGGCATCCGAAAGGCTGCATTATTCCGCGGCCACCGTGCCCGCGGCTGACAGTGTCGCCGGCGGGCAAACGGCGAAACTGTGTAGAGCGAAACAAATTATCTCGTTGCCATGACACCCAGGTACACCGTGGTCTTTCTGCACGAGCGGTAACCTCGCTGGAGCCCTGCGCGTGTTGGAGCATGAGGCGGCACGAGCCAGTCTTTGCCATGCCCACGGGTTGACCAGTCATCTGCCGGCGCCGCTCCGAGACCATAGTGAGAGAGGAGAAAACGAGAGAGAGTGGTGTGCAAAGTGAAAGCCGTTTACAACTCCCTGTAACGCGCCGAATTAGAAGCGCAGCTCTCTGAGGAGGAGGAGGTACTTCAGGGGGAGGAGTATAGCCCTCCTCCGGGGAGGGGGCCTCACGCGACCTCGGGGGGGGGGGGCGGTTCACGGGGGGGCTCATCCCCCGAGGGGTCACGGTGGACCCCCGACGGCTATGATCCCCAACGCTGGCACCGCGGCCGCTACCGGGGGGGGGCACGAGACCACCGCCAGTGCCGCTGACCCCCCGACATGGATCCTCAACATGCTACGTCCGGACGCCGGAGGGTCGCGGCCCCGCGCGACATGTCCCCAACATGCACCAGTGCGGGGGTCACGTGACCCCGCGCGGCTTATGTCCCAACATGCACCGCACGTGGCGCAGGAAGGGGGTCACGTGACCCCCCCCCCCCCCCCGACATGTCTCTCTCCAGCATGTCGGGAGGGGGGTCACGTCACTCCTGCGACATGTCCCGACATGCACCGCACGGTTACGCCGACGCCGACGGCGACGGCGACGCCGCCTCAAGCCGGTAACGGGCGCCTAAGAGCTGCGCTCTAAAGCGAACTTTTGTCTGCAATGCGCGGGGAGCGCGCTTTCCTCTCACCTAAAGAGTATTGCTCTTGCACACACGTGATTGCAGCGCAGGGATGTAGGGGCAGACGGGAGCGACATCATCAGTGCAGCCGTTCAATCGCCTGGCCCCACGGTGTTGTAAAAGAGAAAAAAAAGTTTAGTATAACAATTGTATGTGTTTTGCGGGTGTCGTTATTTTTGCTGGACATCCTTTTTCGTTTCTTTTTTTTTCTTTCCCTTTTATTGGCATTCTTATTTTAGCAATATAGATGATGCCGTCTTTCCCATGCTATCATGAATATGACAAATCATAGTGTCTTCTACGTTTATGTTTGTTCTCTCCCTGGGCTGCTAGGGGCAGAAGGCACAGTCAAGCGGCGTGTCAGTTACTTTTTTTCTTAGTCTCCTTGCTTTCAGAGATCAATAAAGAATTTGAATTTGCTAGCGCGCGCTCCGTTGAATTTCGCTACGACTCTGTGTTTCACACTCTCGCTGAAATTTGAGCACCAAGAGAGCTTGGATGATTGACATCTTGTCCGGCGTGACGCCATCGTCGCGAGTTCAATCAGCGCGCTCGCAACTTCGGCCCTAACTTTGTGTTTGACGAGTTTAGCGACCTAGGTATCCAAGGCAGCTCTGACATTTAGGATCCTGCTAGCATAGTGTTCATGACAAGCTGAAATGTTGAGGGGCCGTACAAAGTGGAAACGTCAACACTTTAAACTCGTACGATACGTCGCGCGTGACGAAAGCCGTGTTCTCAATGGTCTCGCCCGTTTACATGTATATGCCAATAGCCACTCTTCAGGTACATCGATGAAGAATATCGAGTGTGCACGACTCCAGGCAGCGGCTGAACGTCTCTCTATGTTAGGGCGTTTAGTCGACAATAGAGTTAGGATGAACTTCAGAGTCCTATCCTTCTTTTCACAAGGACGGCTTCCGACGCCCATGGACTACTGGAAGGCAGAATAGTGTGGCCATTGAGCATTTTTTGCACTTGTTTATGGATTACCTCCCTTTCACGTAAGGAGGCTCGGTACAGCGACTGGCGCACAGCGAGGCACCTTGTCGACGGTAACGATGCGGTGCTTCGCTACCGTTCTTTATCCGCTCCCTATAGAGCTGGAAAAGCACTCGTCGCAATCGCCCAGGAGTTCAAGCAGGCGTCCTCGATCTGTGGCAGGAGAGATAGACAACATATTTATTATATATGATAGGATTCCCGTCTATGAGTGGTGAGCTCTGAGACGAGGGGGCCGGGGTGTGGGGTTATACGGACGGGGTGTGGATGACTAAAGTGCTATTAGATGAACTTATGAGGCCCAGATTCTCCTGATTAATTCAACCAGATAGTGTAGGATCGCCTTTCTTTGCTGTTCCTGGCATCTGGGGTGAGTCCGGTCGCTAAGCCTCCTTGGTTGTTCCTCAGCGGGTAATTTTTCTCATGACGTTTTTCTGTTGTCTTCCAGGCCTTTGCACTCCCACAGTAAGTGTTTGATACCTGCCACCTTATTTTCTCTGCAGGCCTTGCAGATGGGGTCTTCTTCCTTCAGCAGCCCAAGGCTCCCAGTTTGGCCAGCGTTAGTGCCGTTGCGGTTATGATTCTGCGAAATCTGGTCGCTTCCCATCTTCGGTATCCATTTGGTAGTGGGTTTCTCCGTCGGTACAAGTCTCCTGAGGTACGCTTTTCTGACTTGCCTTGCTTCTCCACAGGGTCTTCGTTTCCTCGTTGTCCTCCAAGTGGTCGACCCTGTCACTGGAGCTGTTGCTGGCTGGCTGCCTCCAGTGCGACTCGGTAGAGCCACTCGTTCCTAGGAATCTGCATTAGGCCCGGAATCCACTGTAATGTCAGCACGATGCCCTTCGCGCTTGGCTCTGAGGCAATCGCTTTAATTATCTTTGCCGTTCTGCTTTTACGGATTTGCATGTCTCGACACGCCCTGAGTGCCAGCTTGTGAATCTCTAAAATTCTCGCTCTCCTCGGCCCTTCCGAGTTTTTAGTATAGTGTTGGTCGCTTCAAGGATTGCCTTGAGTTCTGCTTCACGCACGGAGGAGTTCTCAGGTTGTCTAGTGGTGCGTTCTCCTCCCTTGGGGTCGATCCAAGCCGTGGCCTCACATATTTCTGTCGTAGATCCGATCGCGTATCTGCTTTCCTCTTTGTGCGCATGAATCGTCGCACCATTTAGCGTGTTGTGTTGCCACCCGTGCTCTGCGTCCTTGGTTATGCGCCCTGGGCTGGGATCAATGATCAATGATGTTTGTGTCTTGCCATGGTGGTGCTGGCTTCTTTCAATGGAAATATCCCTCTGCCTCGTAGCCAATCATTCCAAGTAGCTTTCTGCGAGGCTAGTGCCCTCAGCCACTTGAAAGTAAGCTATGCTCTACTCCTCTCCGCCCGGTCTTGGATCTGGTTCATTGCTGCTTTATTCTTTAGGTCTTCCAGGCATGTATAATTATGATGTCCTGTGACAATTCTCATGGCGCAGTGATTTATTCGTTTTATTCGCTTCCGTAGCGTTTTGGTTAGGTTGAGCGAATGACAGCTATATAGCGCTTTGGCCGTTAGTAGAGCGTTTGTCAAAATCCTGAAGGTGCCTTCATTGGCTCTCCAGGACTTGGATGTCGTCTTTTTGCACGAGCTTTAGAGTCTGCCGCCATATTTTTTTCAGAGCTGGCAACCAATTCGTACAGCAGGCGGTTTCTTCAAACATCACGCCGAGTCTCTTTATTTCATTTTCTCTGGATAGTTTTGTGACAGTGGCGCTGCAAGCGCACACGACGGTCTCCACTTCCGGTACACCAGCACCGCACGGGTGCTGCGGGAGGCCGACAGCCACGGGTCCTTAGTTGCATCTGACCGGCCAAGCTGGTCGGTCAAGTACAATAATGTACTGTTGCAGTAGTAACGCCCTCTTCTTAAGAAGTTTCTGTCCTCGGATGTTTTAAATCTACTTGGTCCACGACGTCTTTTCGATGATCTCTCGGCCTGGTCACGACCAGGAATTGGGTCTTTTAAAGCGACAATTGCATGTCAACACTCTGGAGATACTCTAGACTTCATCTATTTTTTGCTGCATTGTCTGCTCCTGGTTAGCCATTGTTGCTCATTTTGTTCATAATGTGATGCCGTGGGCAAATATAGTAAATACAAGGCCCGTAACGCGTCTGAGTCTTGCTGGAAGACCAGCCATCACCATGTTAAACAGGGTTGGTGACATAACAGCACCTTGCGGGACCAACTTGCTATTGAACATCTGTGGTCTCCTTGTTTCTCCGATTTTACTTGAAACATTCTGTCTGTAAGGAATCTACGGTATAAACCAAAGCGTTTTGCTTCTCATACGGCAGTCTTATTCACCTTGAATGACTGCCCAGTGAGGAGCCTCATCAAATTCCTTTTTGATATCCAGTGCTACGATAAGCCTTGGGTCTATCGCATCTTTGTAGGCCATCACTTCCTCTTAAAGGAGTTTTAGACTGATCCTGGGTTCCCATTGCCACCATGAAACCAGTCTGCCCGGCATGAAGTCCGACATAAGTTTCACGGTACCACTGGATTCAACGCAGTACTACCTTCTCCATTGTTTTGCATACGGTGGATGTAAGTGAGACTGGCCTGAAATCTTCAATCTTATCTTGCGGTTTCCCTGGCTTGGGTATAGGTGTGACCCAGGACAGCTTCCGTGGCTGAGCAGTCAGAAGAGTTCCGAAGTGTTGCGTTCTCCGGGGCTGTATTGAAGACAATTCTTCCGACTGTGCAGTGATGGCGGCTGGCTCCTGAAGTTCCTCAATGTGAGCCACGGCGGTACCGTTAGAAAGGTATAGTGGCTCTTGTCTGATGTTTTTAACGAGAATATTGGTGCACCCTTCTTGAAGATTCGTTACACCACTCGAGGCTCTAAGCCTTGTTCCCAGAAACAACTGCACGTTGCCCTCGAGCAGAACTTCGACGCAGGAAGACTCATCGGTTCCGATAGGTTCAGAAACACCTGAGCGCGGCGGCGTAGTTTACGTGCTCGGCAAGCACACAGACCATTGATGACGTCGTCTTTGTTTCCTCCGATGGTGAGACAGGTTTTTTAACTTCAACCTTTTGGCTCACAGATCAATGACAGAGCGCTAATCTAACAAGCCATTCATTTCACGTATAACGTCCCTCGCACAGTCATTAAGAACGACGAACTTAACCGGACAGGTTTTCTCATCAATTTCTCATCAATATAACACCACTCGGCATCATCCGAGTGGTGTTATAAAGTGCACCTTCGGCGGTTCGTGTCTTTGAGCCATGCCACGGTGTCGTAACTTTCCGGAGGCGGCGAGAGAGCTTCCCACTCAAAACCGAGTAGTCTGCTTCTGTGTCAATGAGTACCCTCGCGTCGTGGACGTCAATAAGTATGTTGAGGTTGTCGGACAGCGCAGCAGAAACGTTTTGTCGTGGTGTATTATCGTTTAAATGGGATCGCTCCGATTTCTGGGGAGTATATTTACCTCATCAATGAACGGCAACTTCACCTCCAAGTGTTTTTGAGCTTAGTTTTTCCAGCGTGGCATGGGGCACGATGGAAAAAACTTTTTCGCCGGCTTTGCCGGTGGGAACGATGAAGGTTTGACTCTGGACGTCGCAGGGCGGTAACGTTATCTTGGGGTGCAGTCGGTATCAGGGACGGTGATGGGCGCAGGTACTTCTCGATGTTGTCAGCCGCTCACCAAGGCGGGGCCGTGGCCCATTCGGCGTGAACAGTCGCAGGCCTAACTGGCGTAAGCTGCACCTTTGCTAGACGCTGGCCGGTCTCTCCGCAGTGATAGAAGATAAAGCGTCGGTCGGCCGTTCGCCGAGCGTTGCTCTTCCGGGGTACACATAGTTTCTGGGGGCGTATGGCACGTGGTCGGCATGGCGTCGGCCATACTGCTGAGCTGGAGACTGACATTGAGGCGAGGCGCCATTTCACGAGGCGGTGGCTGAGTCCGTCTGGCCTTTGCGCCGTACGTCGACGTTGGCTCATCAGTGGCTGCCACGTTGTTTGGAGCCTGCGGTTGGAATGCTTTCTGTACCTCTCCGCGTACCCTCTTGGCAATGGAGGGCGATGCCGGGCATCCAGCATTAGGGAACAGTTCCTTTAGCTCCTCGCGTAGAACGTAGCGAATAATCTCCCGAATTCCAGGCAGGCTGGAGTTGTGGTCCCGCTCCGATGGCGAGAGGGCAGCTACACCATGGTGCCGGTGGTATTTAGTTGATATTGAAAGGATGGCACGCTTCATGTTCGTCGTTTCGGTGACTTATACTAAAACGGTCGTTGGTGGTTTCCGGGCAAATGCTCTGTAATGAAGGGGCGTTAATACTGTCAGCACTACTTTATTGTACATGACAGAGCAGCTTGGCCGGTCAGACGCAACTGAGCACCCTTAGTTGTTGCCTCCCGCAGCGCTCCCGCGGTGCTGGTGTCCAGGAATCGGGGACCGTCGTGTGCACTCGTAACACCACTGTCACAATCCTTTCCTAAAAAAACCAGCGTCCCTCAGGGAGAGTAGCACGCCTGTTTCCTCCCTTCTCCGGCTCACCTGCACAATTGCAGTTCGGGCGATGGCCGGACTGGTTACCTCTGCACTGTCGCCTGTTGCCCCAACCCGTCGGACCTCTGTGGGGAAGGTTCGTCTGCTGACGTTACACCCACTTGATCATTCCCGAGAGACAGAGCTCTCTGTCTCCAGGAGTCCCGGCACAACAGTCTCACATAGGTCCCCCGCTGGGGGGTCCAATAATATTTTCAACGTTGCCTTCGACTCCCGTTGATTTCCGGCCGCAGATGGTCGCCATGACGGTTCCAGGTAGTGCTGTCTTCGAGCATCAGACGAGCCGACGAGGCACTGGTAGGTTCTCCAGCTCTCCCAGGAAGCCACCGACTCCCCTGTTTAATGTTGAGAGTCCAGACAGGGTCGCCTGACTGGAGCAAGCTTTCCCGTCTCGCGCCTCTGTCGCCCCTCGCCTTTTTTTGCAGCTCTAAGTGCGGCTGCCACGTCGATGCCTGGCCACCAGACATGGCTCCTTGCGACAATCTTCATTTTCTCTATGCCAGGGTGTGTTTCATGCAGCTACACTAATCATGGTTGGCCTGAGGATGCTCGTACCACTACTCTGCATCCACAGAGCACACAAAGTGTCGTGCACCGAACATTCTTCCATGCGACCCGAAGATGACCGTCATTGAACTGTGTCTGGCAAGCGATTACCGCTCCAAAATGCCTCTCTCACTGCTGAACTGATCGGTTTCTTTTAGTCGCCTGTACCACGGCCGCTGCCGACCGAAAGGATGGAAAAACCTTTTCTAGTAACTAGTTTCCTGACACAACATCTGTCAAAAACCCTCCAGGCAGAGGTAGCCGACCGCCGGCATTGCCCAACTCTGCCACCGGGCGATATGCCAGCTGGTACTGATAATCGCTCAAAGTCAGCGCCCAACGCAGCACACGCGGCGAAAATTGCAGTGCAATCCCTTTGTCTTGCCTTAGGAAACCTAACAAGGCTTATGGTCCGCAAATATCTCAAATGAGTGCCCCACATGTACTGATATAACTTTTTTACCTCCGAACATGAAAGCTAAGGCCTCTTAATCTAGGTGACTACTTTTTTCGGCCATCGTTAGCCTCCATGATGCAAACGTAATCGGCTTTTCCTCACGGTCTTCCGAATGACGCGGCAGCACCGTCAACATGCCGTATGTCGACGTGTCATAACACAGAAGTAGCGGCAAGCTGCAGTCGTAGTACACCAATACGGCGGGCGATGTCAGCATCGCTTTGCTCTTCATGATAGCTGCCCGCTCTTCGGCATCCCAGCTCGAGGGCTGGTCTTTTCTGGACAGCACGTGCAGCGGGTATAGATGAGCCAATTATACTGAAAGTGACCTCTCTGCGTATTTATCGCCCCTTCGCCTTCAGTTACACTTGCTGATACGCGTCGCGCAGGTCAAGCTTCGAGAACGTGGTGCTCCCAGTGAGCTTCGCCTACATCTCCTCGAGCTGGGGTACTGTATAGACGTTCGTAGTGACGACATTGTTTACTGTTTGCTTAAAAATCTCGCAGATATTTCCTTGCGATCTTTTTTAACTACCAGCACAAGGGGAGCCATCTACTGCGACGAGCCTACCGGGCTCAGAACTCCCTCGCGCTGTAATAATTGCAACTCCTGTGCAACCATGTCCTGTTGCGCAAAAGCACTTTACGCGGCTTACGACATTTTGGCCTAGTCTGTTGCGACACACTGAGATTCACCTTCCCACATTGCATTGTACCCAACCCTTCGGAGGAAACAGACTGGAACCTCCCGACCAGATCGTAAGCGCTACTCACCCTGTAAAAGCTCACTAGCTGTTCCACTGGCATGCCGAACACCTTTGCTCAGTTTCGACCCAGGAGTGCTCGCACGATGAACAAAGGCAAGAGTGCCGTTTTTCCGCTGAACTTGGCTGTGACCCTCGACTTGCCGACCACTGGAGGTAGCTGGCCAATGCACCCCCGCACCGTGATATTCGACTGGTTCTACAGATACGTTAGGAAAACGCCCCACTAACTCGCCTTCGTCCATCACCAAGAACACCACCCTGTGTCAAGTTCCGTCTTTACGACAACCCCTTGCACCGTCACCTCCTCCCAAATGTGTGGCTCCTTCGGTTCGGATCCCGCTGCTGCCTTTCTGAATGACACCTCGTTCACCGCCAGGTTCAGATCCAACGACCAAAGGTTGGCCAATGCGGGCGATTCCGAATCGT
The DNA here is from genome assembly GCA_037355805.1 of Ixodes ricinus. Lineage (NCBI taxonomy): Eukaryota > Metazoa > Arthropoda > Arachnida > Ixodida > Ixodidae > Ixodes > Ixodes ricinus. The sequence goes on along the minus strand of JAZHYW010050729.1, from coordinate 6,570 downwards.
CGCATTAATTGTCGTCCATGGTGCGAAGATTGCGACCGCGAGTTTCGCTCCGTTGTCTTGACCATGCTGCTCGATCCACTGAAGTTCGCTTTTTCTTCTCCGGGCATATCCGAGCAATGTGGTCCCGCTGTCGACTCTTGCAAACAGCGCATCCCCGAGCACTTGCACACGGCCTCCCGGTGCGGCCCACCGCAGCTGAAACAGCTGAGTCGATTCGCCAATGCCGATGTCACCTAGTTTGATAGTTGTTTCGACAGCCCCGCCTGTTATCTACTGCGCGCCTCTTGCCGCCGCTTCCATTCCCGTGACGATCTTTACCACCTCGTCCAACATCAGCACGGCTTCCTTCAGCAGTTGTCTTCTTTGCATCGTGTTGCTGTTGACGCCTTGCACCAGTCGTCCCGTAGGTTGTTCTCCAGTTCTGCGCCAAACACACTCCGATCTGCCATCTGACGCAGACCGACTACAAAGTTGCTCACCCTTTCGCCGTTTTCCTGCGCGCTACAGTAAAAGTGGTAGCGCTGTACAATGACCGATGGTCGCGGTGAATAGTGCTCCGTGAGCAGTTGAAGGCTTGTGATCAGCGGGGCCGGGGCCTCTGCCGGTCTTGTAGGTGCCAGCAGCCTGCGCAGAAGTGTGTACGTCGGACGTCCGCAGCCGCTCACGAGCACCGGCCCGTCGCTTCTCCTCAGACACGGTGTTGGCTATAAAGTACTGCTCCCATCGCATCAGACGTATTCGTCCCAATCTTGAATCGCCCTCTGCGATAATCGGTTCCAACTTCCGCATGTTGCGTGATGTCATACTCTTCGTCGCGAATTGTTAAGACGGGGCGTTATTACTGTAGCAGTAATTTATTGTGCAACATGACCGACCAGCTTGCTCGGTCAGACGTAACTGAGCACCCGTGGCTGTTGCCGCACGCAGCACTCCCGCGGTGCTGGTGTCCCGGAAGTGGGAACCGTCGTGTGCGCATGTAGCGCCACTGTCACCTCTTCCGAAGATGTCGACCTTCACGCCGCGCATCAGAATACACAGCTTTTTTGTTTTTCGGTGACCTGGGGATATGCGTGGGTCTCAAGCGAGGCGTGAAGGTCCCAATGGTGTCGGACCTTCACGCCTTTCTTTGACGAAGCTCGTGACGTCTCTTATTTGGGCCCTGGGTTCTCGATTGCAGCAGGTCTTCGGCCCTCTTTTTTTCCGTGTTCACTCACGACAGGTGCGCGTCACCCTCGTTCTTGCAAGGTCCCACAATGTTAGGGAAGCTTCGTGATTTTGAACCAGCGCTTTGCAGTTCCTTTTATTAAAAAATAGAGGTTCTGCCTGCGCTGCTCCTTACTCTCACCCCTTGTGGCGGGCCACGTGTTTGTACGGATTGATGAAGTCTTCGACGTCCTATTACATATCGCCGAGAAACAGAGTAAGCGTATGCGGAGCGACGGGCAGGACAACGGCTGGCGGTGTAGTCATCGTCGCAGTCTTCTTCCTTTCCTTATGCAGCCGGGGACTGAATTCCGGGTCTTGTTCTTTAGTGCGGCGGCTTGCTCGTCCGTTGGTTTCCTCCTCGAAGTCTTCATTCGCTGTGGAGCGCGCTATCACTGCGGGCCCTCGGAGGGTAAGCTGCTAAGGTTTCATCCCGCAACTCAACAAAATTGTCGCGAGTGACTAATGATGAGGCGGCGAAGGACTAAAGTAAGTAAAGTTTACTTTTTAACTTGTTTCACTACAAACAAAAGAGGAATAACTGAAATATTAAGAGGGCGTCGCTTGCGTAGGCGTCGGCGAGCATCCTAGCTTAACCGCTGGCGAAAAACTGACTGCGGTTTGCAACGCGGAGCCCTTGGTATACGCGTGTGCTTCTGGAACAATCGGCGTTGGTGGTTCGGCGAGTAGAACGTTCGGACCTCGAATAAGCAAGATCATTCTTGAATACACCAGAACGTGACATTTACAGAAATAACAAAAAAGTGTACGTCCGCTCCCTGGCATAGCAGCTCGGCGCTTTGCGTGGGAGACAAATACGATACCCATTCATCCACGGGCGCGCTGCCTACTTGACTAGTTGCGCGCGGAAATATGTGACAATACAAACATTGCGAAAATTCGAACGTTGTTGCAGCACCGGTCGGACATGCAACACTAACAGTTCGAGCCAAGAGCGCTCGTTTCACACGTTCCACATAAAAACAAATAAACAAACATATAGCAAGCGTCGCGAAGCTAAATATTTTGACGTCACCACCCAGATATAGAAGGCGTATATCGCAGCGATTGTTGCATGCCTTCTGCCATTTCGATTGTTTTACTGCGTGGAATCTAGCCGATTTACAACGTCAAACATTGTTTTTCTGTTGTTCCGCACTGCAAAGAAGATGAAAATGTCAGCGAAGGCGCCGCAAGTAATGCGAGGTCCAATAAGAGTGAGCTTCTACTATCCAAAGATGGGGCGCCATCGTTTCTTCAAAGCTTCAGCGCAGGAGGACTTCCATACCAAAGAGGATATCGACGACGACGATGTTGGCGTCGACCAAGCATAAAATGTGTACAACGTTCCTCTATGTCACCTCTGAACTAGGTAACACAGTACATTATTATTTCACCACTGGCGTTTTACTTATAGTGCGGAAAAGAGACAACTTGTGTTTTGTCTAGTGGTTCTTTCGTCACTCTCAGTACCGATACTTTTAAACGCACGAGTGCCTGCTATCACAGTAGGCTATTTCTCTGCTTTCCGTGACTCGTGTAAAAACTCACATCTGCAGGCTTAACTCTGAAGAAAACATCAGACAAAAACCCGCGCTTCAGTGCTAAAAGTTTTCTTAGGTGAGCTGCAGTGCGGTAAATTAGGTAAAAAAAGAAGCTCGATCTTACTTCAATATGAGCGACTTACTCTTGAAAGCGGCCACTCTTCATAAAGAAAAATACTAGGAATTTTTATCTTAGTATACATTTCAAACAAATATAATGGCGATCGTATATACGTATTAAAAGCGATTTTTAACATTTTTGTTAAGAAAATAGCCCGCTCTTTGTGTATGTAACGAATATCATATACATATATTTCCGTGCTTCGTTGGATGCAATTAACTCAGCTACATTTTTAGAAACCGCGTTAACAAACATTTATATTTGACAACGGTTCGTTCTGAATCGCTACCATCAGGTCTCAACCGCTACACTTGTCTAAGGGTTTATTGGGATAAACGGTCAAGCTCGCGGTGACATGTGCATGAGCTGGGGAATAAAGTTGTTTGCAGTGAGTATTCCTCCCTATCAAAAGTAACATTTTAGAATACGGGGCCAACAATTTGTGTCAACCGATCATCACGATGTGTCGCGTTGCTAATGCTCAATGCGGCAAATCAAATTTTTCGGAGGACGCAAATCATTGGGGCATCATATTCTAAAACTTTCAATTCCACAGAAAGTGTTCCACTTGTACAGGACTACATTAATCTAGGAGTGTGAACGCTCCGTGATGCGTACCTCATTTTGGCAGAAAGAAAAATACCATTGGCTTTCTTTCGGACGGCTTATTGGCTAAGACGATAATAAATAACCTTAGAAATAGGTAAATATACGCTTACCCATTTAGGAGTTTGTCACGGAAGGTAGTGGTAAACGAGGATTCCTTAGACCTAGAAGCTTCAGAACGAGGTAAGCCTATTCAAGCCGAGGATGACCTTGATTTTGATGGTTCCTTCAGAGCGAATCAAAGCGGATACAGAACAATTAAATAATGCTTTCCGACTGAAGGTTGGACCGTCGTAGGCTAAGAACACACAGCACCTAAATCAAAGAGAAGGCAGACCCGGAAGTACCACGCAGCAAACAAGCCGATATTAAAAATGAGAGAACGTGACGCATTTTTTTCCTTGTTATTTAGGAGTCTCGAGACATGTCCTAGCAAAAGCGCGCGTATGTATGAAGGCACTCTTTCAAGTGCAGTTCTCCATTGCCAGTTACGCTGGGCAAACTGTTGTATGTTAAATTTTAAAAAGACAAAATAACTTACATTTTGCATATTCTTTTCCAAGATTTTGCTAAATATTAAGGACATTGGGTGATTAATTACCCTCATCAATTTGTACGAAAAAATTGATTTATTAGAATGACGAGCAGGCCAATCAACCTAGAAAGCTGAGTGCAGAAGGTTGGGAGCCTCTATGTCTGTCACTCTAATGGGGCAAACATGACAGGACAAACATAACGCGATCGCACACTCATTGCTTGATTTAAGCGGTAAAATGGTCTCATAATTCGCTAAGGTAGACACCTTTTCGCATTCACGATGAGTCACACCGGAATGCTTGCACTTCGAGTTATATAAAAATGATTGGCTGGATAATTGGCTGAGATGTCACAAATTAAGCAAAGGCGCGTGCGTGTATAAGGCAGAAAAATGCGTTATATTGTGCGTAATTCATACTAGAAGAAGGACTCATTCTGTTAAATGGGGCACAAAAGGCGAGAACAATGTAGAAAATATGCACACGGAATAGGGCATACTAAAGCCGCTTCTATCATGGGAAAAGTGGTGCCATTCATTGTTGTGGAAATGCTCGACCCACGTGTCGCGCGCCACTTCTGTGAAGAACATGGCGTCTGAAATCTAGCTTAGTGCTGCGCTGTGCCGCCATAACCTTCCCAAGGGCTGCACGTTGCACGTGCCTCGTGCATCGGCGCACATTGCGCTACTTTTGAAACATGAAGAGGCTTCAGGGTATACTAGAACGAGGTGCCGTTTGGAGGCCGTGAGTGCATGGCCTCCGAGGATATTGGCGCGCAGAGCTATCCTCAGTCCGTTTCATTCGCTGCGAGAGAATGAAAAAATGAAAGCCGTTTACAACTCCTGTAACGCCGAATTGGAGCGCAGCTCTTGAGGAGGAGGAGGGAAGGGTACCGAGGGGAGGATATAACCCTGCTCCGTCCTCTGGCAGGTCACGTGATCACGGAGGGGAGGGGGTTACGTGACCTGAAGTGTCACGTGACCTGGGGGATCACGTGACCTGGGGGGTCACGTGGCCTTACAGTTACGCCGACGGCGACGCCGACGCCGCTCAAGCCGGAAACGGGCGCCTACTGCGCTCTAAAAATGAGTGGTATACTTCGTTTCAGCTTGGGTCCAGACGCAGGCGATGCTACAAGCGCGAGCTCCGGGTTTCAGCGGCCCTGCCAAGCACGCGCGCTCGTGCAATGCAAGCACTGTTCAGGGCCACACGCTCGCGCTCGTAGCATCGGCTGCGTCTGGACCCAAGCTGAAACGAAGCATAGAGATCCTACCTTGGATTACAGAGAGTGCCCAACTTTTTGTTCGGGTGACCCTGGATTTTTTACGGCGTTTTCAATAGCAGCTGTGAGGTCGGTTTGAAGATGTCGATCTTCTGCAAACATCTCCGCCTTTCCGCCTGCTTTCCTCCCCGCCACGCAAAAAAAGCAGCGCATACGCAGTTCCTCGCTAATCTCCGCAGAAGGTGTCCCTCGTTGAGGAGATTCAACCACTATTTATTTGTACACTTTTCCTCATAGATAGGGCAGAACTTTTCCGGAACAAACCAGTTCCACGCTCGCAGCTGCTGCATGGCAGGTCGTGCGCTCGAGTGAGCTCGAATCACGGACTGTTCACCACCGATCTTGAGCTAAATCTTCTTCGCTCTGCGTCCGCCGCTGCCGGAAGGTGCCAACGGGCGGCGCGAGATATAAGCCAGTACATTCATAAACTATAGTGGCTTACATAAAGTATAAGAAGCTCTGATTATCAATCGGATTCGAAGTTAAAACCACAATAAAAATTATCGAAAGCACAGGGCGTGGCGTTTCGGCCGTTTGGACCACATCATTTGACACGCAAACGTTGTTTTCAAAAAAATAAAAAAAATAAAGCAGCAGTTTTGCTTTTCCTATGTCCGATATCGGCCTGCTTTTCGTCTGAATACTGGTTTGCAAACCTGCTACAAGGAGGTGTGGAGTAAAGCCCCCTCTGTGCTGGGTAAAGTAGCGTAATTTATTGTTGTGGAAATGCTCCAGACACGTTCCGCGCGCCAATTCTCGGGAGGAATATGGCGTCTGGAAACCTAGCTCCAGTGCTGCGCAACAACGCCATTATTTCATAAGGTCTGCATATCGCACGTGCCTCGTGCATCGAAGCACCTTCCGCAACTTTTAAAACAGAAAGGAGGTTAATTAGTCGAAGAGCACAAAAACGCTCAGAGAGAGACTGAAGGCGAGCAGAATAACCGCAATAAATAATGATTTTCGATCAATATACGAACGATAGTGGTCATTTTAGTTTGCATTTGAGGCACGAAAAAAACTTTTCTGTTCGCTCGAGAAAGTGTTATAACTCAGACGAATGTTTCTTTTATTTTGCCGTCTGCTATACGTTCCGGCATCTCTTTTGGGCACGGAAGACGCGTGAGAAAAGACCTAAAATTGTTACAGAAATATTCAAATACGGAGTGCTCCCCTGAGGGGAACCCGGTATTAAAAACAAAACAAGAAGTTACGAAAAATTTAACAAAAATATAAGTTATGCTTTGTTGAAAGCTGATTCTCAACCCGAACGTACTG
>JAZHYW010050725.1:0-37668 GCA_037355805.1 Ixodes ricinus | reverse complement strand
TAAATATGGGCTAGGGACAGGCACCCACTCGGAAATATCAATATCGCGCTGTAAAACACAGGAGAACTAATTTTAAACCTAATTAAACGATTTCCAAATTCACATCTGCGGTGGATGGTGGGAAGTTCTCGTGGACATCACTTATGGCATAGGAGCAGCGCCGTTCTGCGCAGGCCGATGGCGTGTCAAGAATGAGCCTAGGCCTGAACGCGTTTGCAAAGCCTTGACGGAGAAAGCCAAAGCTATTGGCCACAGTGAGCTCGTTCTCGTTGCGGCTCTTATGCACGACACGACGCGAACACGCTTCTGGCACGGCCGGTATTAGTTGCTGCGAGCTGCGAGTTGCGAGCCGACGTTAAAAACGACATGTTTGAACTACGAGATTGTGTCAGCAAGAGCCACGCAAATACCTGTTCACACTCGAGCGGATGCGCGCGTTTGATCGAAGTGCTGGATTCGCTCTGTTTTAGACCGCGTTTCGGAAAGCGCTTCGGGACCGATCTTTCTACGATTGCTACTCGATACTGACGTGACACTCGCCAAAGAAAGGTTGGATTGACATCGTGCAGCTCCAACGAACTGCTATAGCTCGACAGTGACGTAGCGTCGTGTCAGAATAAAAATGGTGTCAATAACAAAGTGTACATACCGTGTTGCGAAGGTAATCCGTACGGTGTTTATTTGAGCTCTATATCACGCAAAACAAGGATATAGAATCAATGAGAGTCCCTTTTCGACGACAGCGTTCGTCCGCTGCCTCGAAAACAAAGAGATCGACATGACAAGGGAAAAAGAATGACCTCTGAAATTTAGTTCAGGATCCAACTATTCATCCGGGAAGGGTCGGGAGGGTCCACAAGGGTCGCGCGGCATATTCCATTCAGCACGCCAGCCGGTCGTGGGCAGACGGTCTTGGCCAAGGACCGCCGGAACAACGGTGCGTCGAGTCGGTGTTGCTGCTAGGCCTACTCACTGTCCCAGCCGGGAGCCGCTTGGTCGGTGTCGTGAACCGTGGCCAGTCGGGGCTCTTCTCGGGTGCTTGTGGATCCACCGTTCTTGTTTGTCGTGGTCTGCTTCAAGTACTTTATCCTTTTTTCTCTCGCTGGTTGAAGTCGGGACGCGCGAGAAGCGCACGTAGAATAATAAATACCGGCCGTTGGTCGTCGCTGACCACGTAACTGAGCGACGCTGTCGGCCATGCGGCTTTGATCGTAACAACCAGCGTAAGACAGCTTCGGAGCTGCTCGTAGGACTGTGTCGTAACCTGCGCAAAAGTTACGACAATTTCGTTTCGAGAATACGGGTTTTCTTTCAAATTTGTCGTACGCACTTTTTTCGTCGTAAGTTCGCTTTGAGAATCCGGCCTCCGGGTTGTCGCGGAGCCAGCGGTGCCGTGGTTGCTGACTTGCCGTGGTGCAGCGTGCGTGCAGCCCTTCTTGCACATCTCAAACGGCCACGTTGTCACAGGTCGTAAATCGTCGACGCGCCACCAAGTGGCAATGCTCGTAACCACAACATCCCCACGCCGTAGCTCTGCCTGGCACAAGTGACGTCACGAATGCGCCGAATATCCCAAGATCGCATCGCGCTCTCCAGTACGGCCGATTTTCGAGCGCGCGCCCAATCGGGCCCCTGAGGGTGAAAATATAGCCATCCGTTCAAAATACAAACGCGCGATTATGATTTAGTTATTCCTTGTCTGTCACCTCGTCATTCATGACAACACGCGTGAGCGGCTTACCTTTGATTTGATATTTTTCTATAAAAAAACAACAAGAAGGCTTTGAAGTAAAAAATTAATTGTGTCGTACCCTGAATGAATCACCACGCAAAAAAAAATTTCGTTTTTGGCGTGTCCGTTGTCTTTTAACTTCAATAAACTTCTAACGTCAATTTTCAAGTTTCAAGTTTATATATTTTTCTTCATACAAGGAGAGAGGGAGAAAGGGAAAAAGCAGTCAATTGCCCTTGCCAGTGCCCCTCTCCTCTCCCAACAGCAACAGCAGAGGAAGCTCTCAAAACCGTAATAACGAAGCTCTCTAGAATACATAATCAGATTTCTGACGAAACGAGTAGAGATAATATGTGTTTGTTGGAAACATTTTCAATTTTATTATTCAGTTATAAAAGAGTTCAACACTTTGGGCAGCTGGTCATCTGATTTCCGTAGCTTGTTCTCAAGCGCGGGACGGTCCAGGCGTCGGCATGGCGGGTGGCATACGAGGTGTTCGTTGAGTGAAGCGAAGAAAGAGAAAAAGAAAACTAATGCCTTAGTGGATTAATGCTGCTTTACATGCTAGGGAAAGTATATACTCATAATAATTTGCAATTTGAACAATTCTCATTTATGGAATAACGGTGCCGTGTGAGTGTCATATGTTTCATTCCACAGAGTACGAATGACCTTTTTTCGAGGTACTATGAATACCATGAATATTGGCAGAAGTCGTATTTCCCCATACCAAAAAAACTGATTAGAACAATAGTAGAATAAGGGATTATAAAGAAGTCGTAGCACAGAATGGCGTGATGTTTTTTTATACTTATAAATTATACTTACCATCTTGGATAACTTTTGAAAATCATTTGAACAGTTCCGTCTCAAGGCATGTATTAATTCAACATGACGCAAAGGACTTTTGACATTTTGCAGAAGTTATATGCCACATGAGTCTAAAGAGAGCACCTGATTTCCGCGAAATTTTACTCCCGTTGGCGTGAAAACCACAGTTTTGGTTTGTTGCTATTTATAACTAAATATTTTATTGTCTCAATGTCAACCACAATCTGGCCACACCAGAGAGATGCCATTTGTTTTTGTTCAAAAACAAACAAAAACAAAATTTAGAACAAATAAACCGATTACCGGATTGCTTCTGGTGAATGTTCCTGAAAGTCGTTACGTCAAACTTCCCATAAAGGCAGAGCCGTTCCGTGAAAGATGCGACGGCTAGCTGTGTGCGCGCGAGCCCTGTCGAACTTGGCGGAGCCGGATCTCCCTTTTCTCCCGCGCCTATCCAGCTCCTGCGGGGAGCAGGAAAAGAGAAGTGTGAAGCGGAAGTGAGTCATTTTCTCAGCTCCGCGAACCAGTCATATGGCATTTCAAACAGCCTCCTGCAGCCTGCTTCATGTAGTTAAACATGACGTCACGAACTTGCTGGAGGCGCCAGATCTACCGAGACTCATCGCGCTCTCCGGTGGCTGCTCTTCGAGCGCTCACTGAAATCGGCCGTTTGGAACGAAAAATATATCCACCCGTTTAATATACAAACATGCGATTTTCATGGGGAGATTTTGTTGATAATGTTTAACTTACTTCTAAACATGAGACGTATATTTCTATATTTATTTTAGTATCCCTTTAAAGGGCAATTGACGACCCCAACTTCGATGCTTCTTTTCATTCTCTCGAACACATCAGGAGCGGGTGGCACCACCCACAAACACATCAAGCAAAAACATTTCTAGCATGCGAAAAGGCCCTAAAAATATACGTCCTCTTCCCTCAAGCCAAGCTTCTCTTCGTTTTTGTTTTTTGCGACGATTTAGAGAGCAAAGGTATTTGATAAATATATAGAGACTTCGCCAGTTTTATGTCTGTAGCCATTATGACCAACAGTCAAATATTTTGTTTTCGGCTGTCAATTGAGAACGCTCTACGCTCTTTACTTCGGTATATAAAAACCCAGAGCCGGAGACTGTTATTGAGGAGGAGGCACACGCCACCTCCTGGTATTTTTCTTGTTACTCTGAATACAGCTGCACCCGACGGCTGTACCGAAGGCTTTGGGTGGAATAGAGACGATTGTGAAGCCGGCGATGACTCGGGCGAGTTGTTTAGATGCAGATAACATTAGTGAAAAGACAGTGAGTACGCGAGTGAGCTGGCGGTTGCGAATCGTGTCGTTCGATGTACCTGTAGCGCTCGTGGACAATCCATATGAAATGTCTATTTCGGGCAAGACAGAACAAACACTGAGCAATGGCCCAAAGTTTTTTGTGAGCGTAAAACTATCAAGGATAGATGTGTTCTCCACAATTCAATCTATATCTAAAATGACGAATCATGATGAAAGAGCTGGGTCCGTGGATTGTGCTGTTGATAGAATCGACAAACTAATGGACAACACTTTACAATATGAAAAGAGATTTTCGTGTCATAAGTGCTGCCGTGATGGAACTATAGAAAGAGGATCGCTCCAGTTGTTGCTAGCTGACAACAATGGTATTTTTGACACGCTTCCGGAGGCAGTGTTCTGAAAACCTTCAGAGAAGGGCATCAACACCATTATTGTTGAATGGAAAGGGGACATTAGGACAATGAGAAGGAAAATTGTTGAAGACCCTTGGGGACGATGCGACGGAATCTCTAGCAGAACAAATAATGAGCCAAACAATATCTTCGTTGACTGGAAAATATTTCTTGAAAAATCGTAAACCTGAAATGTCCCTTCGTCCCTTCACAAGTTGATAAACGAACTTGGAGAGTGGCGATGGAGCGTCTGAAAGCTTCTACGAAGAGGGTTGAATGTACATCAGTTCGAAAAGAGTCTTTCACTAAAAAATCGGGAAGCACTAACCAATGTTCTAGAGGGATTTCGTAGAAAGCAGTGTTTTGTATTGTCCATGGACATTAGAGATTTATAATGTTCACTAGAAAAAGTCCGCTTGTTGAAAAGAGTTATGCAAGTGCTAGAATTGAATTTGGTAAACTCCCAGTCTGGGATAGGTATCGCCGTAGGCAGTTTCTCTTCTCTTCTGGAATTGTATTTTCAGACAACAGTTGTTGAATATAATGGTCGGAAATATGTTCAGAGGGATGGCGTGTCCATCGAATCCTCCGTGGCTCCGATGTTAGGGGAAATCTATCTAAACACTTTAGATAGTGCCATGATTGACCAGCTAAACGAGAAGAAATTAGATGGTTGCTTTGCAAGGAGGTACGTTGATAACATTTTCATTCGTGCTTTTCGAGCTAATGATGCTCGGGGTTTTGAATTGATCATAAGAGCAGCAGCCCCAGAGCTTAAGTTTTCAGCGGAACAAGTTGAAGATGGGATCCTGCAATTTCTTGATTTACGCATACATGTAAAACAAGTTCTTTGATGGGAGTACGGGAAAAAAACCGCAAAACCGGTGTTAAGTAGAAATAGTTGTAACGCTAAATCAGTAAAAGCAAGGATTGTAAAATGATAAATAACAACCGCGTTGCGCACATTATGCACTTATATTATGCGCAATGCGATGAAGGGATAATGGATAAGGCTAGAAGTTGCAACATAAGAAGAATTCATGAAAACACAATTGGAATTGAAGTTCAAAGATGGCACTCCGAAAAAGGAACAGTCAAGAAAGGTATATACATTATAAATTTTTTATTATCTTTGAAAAAATAGATGTGTAAGCGTGCTAGCCCACGAAAGCAGAGATGCTTGTATGTGAGACCAGGTTGCCAACAAAATACCGCGACATATTGAACACTGGAGGAACAAAACAAACCAACAACAATAATGTAGGCATGTGAGCAACGAATACGCACTAAGTAATTATATAATTATTATTGCGCGAGCGTGAGTTACCATTTTTTGACATTCCGTTTTACCGCACGAAAGGATGATAAGTTCAGCAAAGACTCTTGCAAACTGTTGAAGATTGAAGGAACATATACGTTTTAACTCTTTTTCATAATTTGTATCTTAGGGACCTTGAGCCTGTCTGTACGCCCCAAGTTTCTTTTTTTCTTATTGTTTGAAAATTATACTATAATAATTACTTGTTATTATCACATAATTATGAAACTGATTAAATGACAATACTTATAACTTTTGCATTTTTTCTTCAATGTATAGTTTTTCGTACACTGACGCGTAAAAAATATTGTTTACACTTTATTTTATGATTCTATCGATTCCCTGTTTTTTTTACTCAGAACAATTCCCATATATCGTAATTCCATACCGTTTAATTGATTCTCCTAAAGATCCGAAAATAGTTCTCCGCAAGTTTACAAAACATGCACTTTTTAGCTTGTAAAGATATGCCGATCGCACCCGCAACCTATTAATAATATATTATATTTGCTGGTCCCAAAGGAGATGTTGGTAAAATATTAACCCTAAATATTTAAAGGCCGACGTACAACTTCGGTTTTCTGCAGGGAAGATAATCCTCCTTATTGAAAATTCCATCAAGATACGTAATTTGGGACACTGACTGGCAGTCAGCATCCCTGGTGGAACATGCCCTGATGGTCCATCAGATGACGTCTGACTGCCACTGCCAAGGGAATTTCATCAACAAAGGCAGCATTTATATAAGAGTAAAGCTATATGCACTCCGGAGTGCATTTCGGACGAAATGGCTAAACGCATTTATAAATATCGCCAAATGCATCGACAAAACAAAATGTTCGAAAAAAAAAACGAAAAAAGACGCATGTTTACCGTGGATCGAACTTGCGTCCACTAGCGTACAAGGCGGACACCTTAACCCCTATGCTATGCTATGCCATCGCTTAAAAAACTCAATTTGACCATTTGTTTTACACGAGCTTAGCGGAGTGCGTTTAGCCATTTCTGTCCGAAGTGCACTCCGGAGTGCGTATAGCTTTACTCTTTTTATAAAGCTCAAATTCCGAGGTGGCAATCTTGGATGGCTATGAAGCGGTTCACAAGCCGAGGTGGCCATCTTACATGGCTGTGAAACGGTTCACAAATCCTTAAAATGAATGAAATTCGTGACATCAAAAATCAGGAAAAGTGTGTACCCGTCCTTTGTTTTTTCCCCCTTTTGAAATTTGCGTTTTTCAGGCAAGAAGGTCATTTCGTTTACAAACGGGAACACATGCACCGTAAGCATGTTTTAAAGAAACGCCCTCGATGTCTGAACCTTTCGGGACGACCGAATACACTTTAATTCACAAAACCTATGCGACTCCGTTGAGGCTAGAGAGCAAGAATGCATGCTACAACAGACAGCCCTGGCTTCCACGGACGAACGCGAGCAGCAGACATATCTGAACTACACTCGCGGACGCTTTTTGCCTGCATTCTTTATGAAAGAATAATAATGAGGTGCGACACAGCGGTAAGGCCAATAGCCCATGCCAGATAGAAAGGTATAAACTTTCTAGCCCAAACCTCTCGAACCGAGTAAGGAGCATTTAGTATTGCAGAGCGAGATTCCGACAATAAGCGCATCGCTCTAAAGAATGCTTCGGCTGCATATGCAGTCAAGCCTTCAGCATGTTATATAAAGCACTCGTACATCAATCGCCGTACTTCAGTTCTACTCACCTGCCATGTAGGGTACTTTCGCGTCGTAGAACGATCCTTTTGTTCGCGCGTCTTGTCGTCTTCAACTACACCGCTAAAGTCCCTTACATCGTCGGAACTCACGACAGGCTGGGTCTTGTCGAGTAGAAATTCTACTAAAACATAAGAAATTGTAGAGGCCGGGCAGGATCGACAGGTTGGAGCAAGCGGGCAAACAAAACTAGTCGAGAGCGATCGTTCATGGAAGCTCGGCGAAGCCTCTATGGGCGAAGCGAAAGTGGCGTGTTCGGCGTTTCGGCGGGCTCCTGATCAGGGTTGTTGGTCGGTTGCGTGTCATATCTCTAACATCAGCGGTTTTATGGGCTCGCGTCCCGAAATCGTATTCTCGTGCATAGATTATTTTTCATTTTCATAGATTTGACGAAATAGGGGTATCTGAACGAACTTTACGTCCTTTGACCGTACGTCTGTCTGCACGGCAAAGCTTTTTGACGTACAATCAGAGACAATCGATGTACAATCAGAATCGCCACCAAGAAATCTTGACGGCATTTCGCGGCGGCCGACTGCCACCAGGAAACCATCAGAAAGCCGACAAGCGGAGTCTGACTGGAGTTTGACTGTCGGTCAGAGTAACTGGTTGGCCAATCAGACATGCTTGACGTACAGTCAGGCACAGTCAGCGGTCCACTAGAAAACATTGACTGCCAAACAAGGTTACATTGATGGATTTTTCATTCGGGTCTTTGCGCTCCCTTCTCCTAAAATGCGAGGGGAGCTAACTTGGGGCAACGTAAAAAGTGGAGAGGATATAGGAAAGGAGGAGGCGGCAAAAGTGGAAAGCGCAAAGTGTACGTCGGCCTTTAACCGAGGAGTGATAAGGTAATGGTCTACACGTGCAAATTCGCTCAGCATGATCATTGAGGTGGATATATATGTTTGGTACTAGAGTAATTTGTTTATGGGGATTACGAAAGCAGACTAAATTAGTTTTATTGACGTTCACAGAAATGAAATTACTTGAGAACCGTCAATTAATACATCTACATCGATTTGAAGCAGCGGAACAGCCTGGTTATAGTTGTCATGCGGTAGTAATAGAACAGTATCACTCGCGTACTGAAACATTCTAGATCGTAGTGGTAATAACCCTAGATCATTCACATATATATTAAACAATAACGGGCCTAGTGTGCTACACAGTGGCAAGCCACAATCGACTCTCAGTTTTGTACTAGTGTTGCTTCCAATTTCAACCATCTGAAACCTGTTTCTGAAGTAGTCAGTGAAAAATTTATGAAACGGGCCCTGAAACCATGCTTTTAGACCTTAGTTAGGAGGAGTGCATGATCAATTGTATAAAATGCTTTGGACAAGTTCAAAAACAAGGCAGGGGCTACATTATTATTTTCAAACGTTTCATTAACACAGTCCGAGAAAACTTCAAGTAATGAAATAGTTTCCCTTTGTTGCCTGAAACCATATTGCCCATCTTTCAATAACGAAAATCTCACAGAAGCCATTCATACATATTTGTACCCAATTTTCGAGAATGTGAGCAATTGTTGTTGATATTGATATTGGTCTTTAATTTCCTAAGTCTTTCTTACTATCCTTTTTGTAGAGCGGTATCACTATTGACAATTTTATTCCTTCGGGTATTTTCCCTGTTGTCAGGCATCCATTAATTATAGCGAGGAGGACCAGTTTTAGACTTGAATAATTGTAACGCAAATCCCTAATACGGATTCGGTCTATTCCAGGCACTTTCGTTATTGACATGGAATTAATAATGTTTATGAGACTGTACTCATTTATTTCTGGTAGATGTGCTGTATTTGCACAGTCAATTTGGTCAGACGGTTCATCATTTACATTCACCGCTATCTTTTGCCTTAGGGTTTGTACGGTACTAATGAAACTGTCGTTGAAAGATTTGGCTAGTTCTGTGTAGTTGCCTAATGCTGGAAAATTCTTCATAATTGTATCGTCATTGTTAGTTTTCCTTTTCCTGCCCATCAACTCACTCACGAGGTCCCATGTTTTCTTTGGGTTTTTCGCAGAACTAAATTTGCTAGTGTAATGATTTTCTTGGCTAATCTAATTTTAGCTGTTAACTTATTTCTTATCACGCGAAATTCTGTTTTAAAAGTGGTATTCCCCGGATTTTGTTTACATCTATGCCATAATCTGCCTTTCAAGTGGGATAGCTCCAAAAATGCTTCATTAATCCAGACATTTTCTGGTTTTCTTTGCTTCAATTTTATATTTTTGATAAATATTTTAAATATATCTTTAAATTTATCAATGAGTAAGTCGTGAGCGGTAACATGGTCATGTACTAATAATGAATTCCAGTCATACATACTGATAAGATGGTCTATCTTTTGTTATCTAAAACGGTTCTAAATACAATCTGGTTTTACATTTCATTTTTTGAGCATTCACCCAATAGTGCTAGTGCTACTAAATAATGATCTGCTACCTTCTGTTTAATTACCGCCAGCACTAATGACGCTCCTCGATAGACGCCCCACGTCTATCGAGGGAGACGGACGTGTTCTGGGTGAGCTCCGCAAAATGAACGCGAATGGAGCGGCGCCGCCGGCTGAGGCCACCCAGCCTGCCCCGGCCACGGAAGGAAGCTACAAGATGCTGCTGCCGCCCCTGTCAACGGGTGAGCACGTCGCGATTACGGTTTTTCTTCGCTGCGACTCTAATGCAAGGCCCTACCGAATCGACGATTTCTAAGAAGTTTTGAAGAATGCTGGGGGAAAGAAAATGTCACTGCTAATGGGGCATCCCGGTATAACCACGTCTGGCTACTAGCGCTTAAAAGTGTGGAAGCTAAAGAGGCCATTTCGAGCTAGGCGAAGATTACAATCAAAGGAAGAACGTGCGTTGTGATCGACCCGAACCGCACCGAAAAGGAGATTCGGGTGCGCTGGCTGCCACCGTTCATCCCCGATTAAGAAGTGGCAAAGGCCTTCGCCTCCTTTCGCGAGGTGAAGAGCGTCGTCAGGGAGGGATGGAGGAAGCCCGGCTACGGAGGACTTTGAATCAGCAACACGGACTGTGCACCTACTACTTCACGAGCGAGTGTCGGTGAACGTCATACCACAGCAGCTCTGCGTTCTTGGTGTGGACGTCCTCGTGCTTGTGCCGGGCCGACCACCTACCTGCCTCCGCCGTGGGCAGGTGGGAGAAATGCGCCTACAGTGTGAGACGCATTGGTGCGTCAGGTGCCGAGGTTTCGGTCACAGTGCCGACGCCTGCGTCCTCACATACGCGAGCATGACTCGGGTAACCGGGGTTGTGGCCTGGAACACGAATGAGTAGGGCGCCGCTATGGACGAGAGGCAAACGTCCGAGACCAGCCCGTGCAGGCAACCGCTTTCTAAAAAAGGACTTGCACCCCGGACAGAGCTGGAGGTGGACACTGGACCGACACCGGTGGATATCCTGTGCGTGGCGCCCGGTCCACTCGCATCGAGCAGTGTGGAGACGGGAGAGCTGGATGGCCGCTCCATGGACGAAGAGCCCCAGAAGACGGAGAAACCAAGTTCGGGGAAGCGAGCGGTGCCGAGGGGGCTGGGGACCTTGATGGGGACGATTGAGACGAAGACGCGGAAATCAACGGTTTGTACCCCTGGCAGCGGGAGGGCAGATTGAGGAAGACTCGGAGCCCGGATGCTCCACGGCTCCCACCCCCACCGCTTATTTCGTCGGTCTGTCAGGACGTCCTTGACGGGCCCCCTCGGTGGAAGCTCCCCTGCTACCAATGATGGACTTCCCTCCCCTGTATGTATATGCGGTAAGAGGTGGCAGAACTTTCGCGAATGAACGAAGGTTTATTTATGGGTTTCGTAACTCGTCAAATTTTATTTTTATTTTGTGTCAATGGCTACCAACGCTTCTTTCTTTTTTGGTGATGTTGACGATATTCTTAGCTTGCAGTCAAAATGCAGTGATTATGATTCAGGTTCTTTTAAACACTTCAATGAACTGCGCGATAAAAAGCAATTTTGTCTGTTCCATATTAATGCGCGAAGTTTAAGAAATAAACACGAAGGTGTTGACATGTTACTAGAATAGTTAAACCATAAGTTTGATATTTTAGCTTTTACTGAAACTTCGTTTTCAAACGACTACCATGTCGTTCACTTCGCGGGATATGGGTGCACGTCAATATCCCGAGACAATATGAAGGGAGGAGGTGTGGCGTCGTACGTAAAGGAATACCTAGATATTCAAGTCATGTCAGAATTCTCTATAATTAACCCACATTATGAGTCTCTCATGGTAAGGTGTGCAGGTGCCATAGTTGTCGTTGTGTATAGACCTCCTTCGGGTACAGTAGCCACGTTTTTAGAATTCCTTGAAAATATGCTGGAATGGTGCGCGCAAATCGGTAAACATGCTAATATTTGTGGTGACTTTAATATAGGCTTATTATCAGCAGATCCAGCCATACAAAGGCTTCTTGATGTTTTTTTATTCTTTTGGTCATGAAAACCTAATTCATGTCCCAACCAGGGTGACGGAAATGTCTCAGACCTTGCTTGACCTGTGCTTTACGAAATATCAAGTGAATGAGCTAGAGGCGGGTGTTCTGCTACCGGATCTTAGTGAACATTTACCTATTTTTTTTAAACCCTGTTCAACACAACGTAAAGAACCCACAAGTCATGCACCCGTTATGTATATGGTGATTAATGATGAAAATATTATGTTTTTTCAAAGTTTAGTCGAGAAGGAAAACTGCAGGAGCTTTGTTGTTCGGTTGGATGAACCCATTGCACCATACGACCTATTTTCTACAATAATTAAGATACTCAATGATCAAGCGTTTCTAATGGTGTCACTTAAAAAGAACAAGAAATCTAGAAAACCTTTGATTGATGCCGCACTTCTTAGGAGAATAAAATAACGAGATAAGCTCTTCGCCCTTCTTATAAAAACAAAAGAACCGGATTATCTAGCTGAACTTAAAAAAAAACTGAAATAAACTAGGCGTTGATATTGAACGAGTACAAAATGTGTATCATGAAAATGAGTTCGCAGATATTTATAATAACCCCAGAAAAGTGTGGAAAATGGAAACAACCTACTTTTTTAAAAACGAAAGAAAAGATATTTCTGAGCTTGTAATTGCAGGCATGTCCTGTACATGGGCTAAACTTGCTGATAAATTTAATGCCCACTTTTTGATGTCCGGTGCTTCGACTGACCATGTCATTAGTAGTTGTGATTACGAATCTTACATCTCACCGGGTATTGAGAGTCCAACATTTTTGTTTCCTACTACTAAAACCGAAATATACAGCCTATTACACAAACTTAAGAATAACCGTTCTTGTTGTGAAAAGGGTATAAAATCCCAGCCTATAAAATCAGTTGCTCACTTAATTAGTTGGCCAATCTCACATATATGTAATTTAATTCTGAGTACCAGCGTATTTCCCGATAAATTAAAGATAGCAAGAGCGTCGGTGATTCACAAAGGAGGTGATAAAAATGACCTAAATAACTACAGGCCGATCTCCGTTCTCCCCATTTTTTCAAAACTCATAGAGACGCTATAAATGCACGATTATAAGAGATTTCTTTAAACAAAATAATGTTATAGCGGAGCAACAGTACGGCCTTGAGAAGCAAAAATCGTCTGAATTGGCGCTGCTAAACATCAAAAATAAAATAATTGACAATTTCAAGGAGAAATTATACACAGTAGAAGTGTTTCTTCACTTCAAAAAAGTTTTTGATTCAATCAAGCATAATATTCTTTTCCGAATATTGTACATATATTGTACATATATGAAATTCGGGGAATTTCACTTAGTTTAATAAAAATCTTTTTATCAAATCGTTCACAATATACATACATTAATCACGCGAGGTCAGAACATGGGTCAAATAAAATATGGTGTCCTGCAAGGGTCCATTCTCGGCGCTCTCTTATTTTTAATTTACGTAAATGACATTATAAAAATACCTCAAACACCAGATATAATTTTATATGCTGATGATTCCAACGTGTTTTTTTCCGGAACAAGCCTAGAAGTACTTGAGCACGACACCAACGCATGGCTTGAAAATTTATCATCGTGGCTTAGGCTAAACAAAATTCAATTAAACACGAAAAAAACAAAGTATATTATATTTAGAACCCCGAAATAAATTTATCCAGCAGGAAATTCAAATTCAATTTCAAAGCGAAATCATTGAACGTGTTATATCACATAGGGCCTAAGGTGTTCTGTTTCATGAAACCCTAAATTAGTCTTTCCATGTGCAGAGAGTAAGAACGGAAACCTCACGATCTATAGGGATTATCTACAGACTCAAAAATGTGATGCCTCATTGGGTAAAAAAACAATTATATTATACCTTGGTTCATTCAAGTCTTCACTACTGTCTGCTTGTATGGGGGACCACAATAAAAACAAATATAGAAACCCTGTGCAAATTCCAGAAAAAGGCCCTGCGCTTGGTCGAAAATGCCCTGTACCGGAGTCACTCTGCTCCGCTCTTTAGAAGGCACCGAATATTAACTATTCGAAATGTTATAAACAAGAAGTTATCTTTATTAATCTATATTCAAATCAAACTAGAACCAACTGCCTTTTTCAGTACGTATCTTTGGAAAGATCATCTATACAATTTTCGGCACACGAGCCACAGAAATCTAAAAATACGCACAAGTTATGGCATACAAAAATTAGATTATCAAATACCTGTACTTCTGAATGACCACCCTGATCTCATGACCATTATTCTGGGAGGTATGTCTGACTCTATGCAAGCTTTAAAGAAAAACATAAATGTTTATATTTTTTCCTTTCAGAAGTGACAAAATATTATTTTTTTCTTAGTGCGCGTGTTTTTTTGTGCAGCATTTTTTTATAGGTTTAAAGAAATCTTTTTGCAGAGATGGCTGGCTGGCTGCACTATGTGATTGTGTGTGGCACCTTTGTTTGCCGTGTTTGTGCAGGCATAAAAATTGATATGAGTCGTTGTTTGTTCAACGTGGGGGACGATCTGGTTTTAGTTCCTTGGATTTGTCTTTGTATACGGTGTTTTCTACTGCTTATGGGATTTTATGTTTGATCTTTGATGATAAAGTAGTTTTTTGTCCTCTGACAGTTTCATTTTTGTCTGGAATGCTGGATGGTCTTGCCGTGTAAGGGGGGGGGGCTGTCGCCTTGTCAGGCATGCCGATGCCTTTTGTGGCAGCCCCACATGCAACTGTATTCCTCGACGGTTGTCTGAATAAACTTTGATTGGTTGTTTGATTGCATTACTAATTCTCATTACTATGTGATCAATGCATGATTTTGTGATCGTACTGCCATAATATTCTTCTTTTGTGTAATCTTGTATCACGTTCTCGAGTCCAAAGGATGAAAGTGTGTCTAAGTAGTTCGAAACTTTATATTTATTATCGTTTGCACATCTATGTTAAAGTCACCAGCAAGTATCATATGCAGGTTATTGATGATAGCAGTGATCCCGTATTTCCACGGCATTTCCCATAACCATTGGCTTGCACCAAAACGTTTGGAGTAGACGTGGTATTCTCCTCAGATTTCAATATGAGCAGGTGGACGCCATTTCAGTCAGGCTATAGAGGCTGCTAGAAGGCTCATCGGGAACCTTTAGTTCCTTGCGTAGACAGTGATGTATGAGAGGCCGTTAGCATGCGGGTTAAGTACGTGGAACAAACCTCGAGATGCGTAAACGACAAGGTTTAAGAACATAAGAGAAATGTAAGCACAAAGGTGTCGAACTCAGAACACGCAAAGCACATGCAGGAATGCAACAACTGTACTGCGTACTGGTCAGAGACGGAAGTTATACATAAATATCAGAATGATATAAAGAGTCGTGAAAGAAACAATAAGGATAAGGTATATCGGAAACTGCATAAGCCAAGCCTCGATGCAGCTCGGAAGCTACGGCAAAGAGATCCTCAGAATATAGACAACAGCTTAGACTTTTTTTTTTATTAGAGAGAAAAATATTTGAAGGGCTGTAAATATTTGAGAAGCTTTACCCCGGTTAAGGAACAAAGCGCTGCAGTCGCCGTGTTCCTGAGGTCACCCAAATGTAGGACCCTGAACCCTCTTCCGTCATTGTTGGTGACAAAAGCATTGTATTGTGGGTTTGACCACGCGGTCTGTTTTAAATGTGTATGCTCTCTG
The DNA here is from genome assembly GCA_037355805.1 of Ixodes ricinus. Lineage (NCBI taxonomy): Eukaryota > Metazoa > Arthropoda > Arachnida > Ixodida > Ixodidae > Ixodes > Ixodes ricinus. The sequence goes on along the minus strand of JAZHYW010050725.1, from coordinate 22,190 downwards.
CGTTTGAAAATGCTTTCAACAGGGCGGAGATCTGCGTAGACGATGGTTGACAGTGATGGTATTGCGGGTTCTACCGCTTTGTCTCTTATCAATGTGTACGTTCTTTGTATTTGAAAATGCTTTCAACAAAGAAGATATCTGCGTAAAAGGTCGCTGAGAGTGGTTGTGTGGTTTATATACGATGCTCCAGAAATAAACCAGTTAGCTGAGTTTGTGAAAAAAAAAATAGAGACGTTCCCTTCGGTGTCTGTTCCTTTGACAAAATGTTTTTCCCTTTCTGCATCACACTCTTGGGTGTTAAACCGCAGATAACATATCGGACCTCGAGAGTGTAATTGTAGAACGATCAAGAAAAACGTCACATATCAAAGTCAGCAACGCATCAAATTCACCCCTTTACCTACTAAAAAAAAAAAAAACCTTTGAGATTCATTAAGTAAAACACAGCTAAAAAAAAATTGAAATGAAATATTACAATTCGTCTGCACACGGAGAAAGCAGAATTGGCAAGCCCGGAACAAAAGAATGGCGCAGTTGGCCGATTGGCCGGTGCGCGCGTCTGTGACTGCCGCGATCGATAAGGAAAGAGAGAAAGTCAATCGGCACTTCCGGTTTGAAGTCATAAAAAGAATTGACAGCGAGCTTTATATACAAAATCTGTCATGCATAAAATGCAGTATCTGTGGACCAATTGTTTAAATTAGTTTAGAAGCCATCGAACAGCCGTTTTGGGGAGTTAAGAATACATTTTTTATGCAATTCCCCGCCAGGTTTAACAGGAAAACGGACTTGGTACAAAATTAACGTGACGCCGATTTTTTCGCTATATTTAGAGCGAACCTTAATTGATGTACACGTCTCGTGATGTCAGGTAACGGGACATAAATTTCCCCGATAAATTTAGCGGTAAAAATGAATTGGTCTAAAGGCCACTTGATGTCGATTTCTACGCTACATATAGCGGGAAAACTGGGTATGTAGGCTGCGTGACATTAATTTCCCCGCTAAGGTTAGCATGGAATGCACTGACGGGCCGACGGCCAATATATTGGGATCGAGGGATCTGTTAAAAGGCATTTTATGCTTCAAAAAACGAGGACCGTGCACCACTTCGATATTTACATAATTGAGTCAGAAGTAAGTTTCATACTTAGATTTAAGATGTTTTTCTTCTTTTCAAGTACAAGTATGTCGAGTGCAATAATAAAAAAAAATACAGATGTCGGTGTTGTCAACAGTTTTTTAAGTATCTGAAGGGATAATTTTCTGGGAAGAGTTTACTAGGGTGGATAGGGTTGGACGCCAAAATAATAATTCCCAATTGATCGTCAAACGCATATACACTGCAGAAGAGTGTTACTCCACATTATCCAAACGCTTGTATACATTAACGCCATCTCGCGGCTGTGAGGTCACGCCGCTACAATGGCGTTGTTGTCGTTTGGGTGCGTACGCAGTTTCCACTCCTGCTTTGGTCAAATTTTGACTTATTTGTGAAGAGCGTGTCCGTCTATACGTCATTTTCTTCGATATTTGTAGGGCACATTTCTGGTGAACCAGGCAGCGGCGCGGGCAATGACAGCCGGGGGCGTGCGCGAGGGCACCATTGTCAACATAGCGAGCAAGGCGGCCACGTATTGGTGCCCCGGCTGGAGCGCCTACACAGCGGCCAAGGCGGGCGTCGTGGCGCTCACCAAAGTGGCGGCGAAGGAACTGGCCTCGCTGGGAATCCGCGTCAACTGCGTCCTGCCGACGATCACGGACACGCCCATGTCCGCGCGGGGAAAACACACCGAAGAAAGGAAGAAGTTGCTGGCGGCTATTCCCCTGAAGAGACCCTGCAGCCCGGAGGAGGTGACCGAAGTCATCTTGTTCTTATGTGGCCCGGGAAGTTCTTTTATGACGGGCGCTGCAGTGGATATCTCGGGTGGGCTGTAGTCTTCGCGCTTGGCACATTCCTCGCAGTAAATTGTCTGCTTCGAAAACTAATTTTGTTTTCCTTATCGGTTAAATAAGTTTAGTTATGTATGCTATAGTAAAATTATGGTTGCAATGAAGTAGCGACATTATACTGGTCCTATCAAAACGGAATGAAACGCAAACGCCAGAACGCGCGGCCTTAGGTGTAAGCTGCGCTATCTAGTGGTATATTTGCGCGAAGAAGCTTTTCCCCGGCTAAATTTGATTGAACGTAATCGATTTTTGAGGTCATGTTGGCCCAGTCAAGGATGTTCGCTAAGCCCCCAGTTCGCCGGAAGCCACGAAAAATCTGCGACAGTCCTGCAGAATATCCGCCCTCCCCGTTATTTCCTTCATTTTCGGGAAGGATTACGGTCAAGATCATAGAGGTGTGAGCGTTTTTTTGCATTTTATTTTTGTTTTTTGTTTGATAAGCACTCGAAGGTTGCAAACTTGTTCGCGCAAATAAAGACTCCGCCTGCTCAACTACATGCGACTCAGTCGTGCGAATGCTCGCCCGGTTCTTCTGCACCACCACCTTCTTCTCGCGGCCTTTCCTTCTTGCAGATATATGACGTACTCTGAATATCTCTGGAGATAAATATATCTGTCGTGTGAATACACCATAAGATTCGCACACGCCTACCGCAAAAACCTGGCACTGTAGAAGAACCGGCAGTTTGATACTTTAGACCCATGTTACGGATTAAAAAAAACAGGACGCGGGATGGCCAAAAAACATGATTTTCGTGTAAGGCTCGTCAAATTATGAGGCGCTGGAGAAATGCAGCTTTCGCCTCAAAGGGGCGATGCAACAATTTTTGTACTTTCCGCAAATACCGCTTAAAACGGATCCCTGACGTTAATGACCTATGAAACACACGTTCGTTTTTCGCCTCACGCAATAGAAGTCCCAGAAAAAAACTTAAGAAAAACGAGTAGCGTTCACCCTCAACTCGCAGCCAGAACAAGCGGCCACGTGATCTGGAGCGGATTATATGCCGCCAATGTTGCTCATAGCCACGCGCTGGGGTTGGCAAAGCACAAGACACGCCCTGAGTTCCAGGCATTGTTATGGCTCGGCTATTGTCGTCGTTGCAGCGATTGACACGGGCCACTATCCGAATGCTTCTCGGTGCTCGACTCGCGGTGCTCGATCGCGATCGAGCACCGGTGGAGGCGGTTGATCGGACATACCGCGTTCGGCTTTGGCTAGCAGACGGCGTTCGTAAAGTAGCGACAGCTGTTGCTGGCTTCACGCGGCGGTACCGTGCGTGCTTCCAGTCATTTGGCGTTCGTTGCCATGGTGACGGCGAGGAACGCAGACGAACTTTATCTTGCGGAAGAACGCCGCGGCGCAGCGATACCAGGTGCGTTCTAAGGCCCTTCCCGCATGCTTTTCAATGGGCGGAAGGCGAACAAAAAGAGTTCGAAATAAGGACATAACGCAGAAGGCTGCATTTCTCCAGCGCCTCATAATTTGACGAGCTTCACACGAAAATCATGTTTTTTGGCCATCCCGCGTCCTGTTTTTTTATCCGTAACATGGGTCTAAATTATCAAACTGCCGAATAACCTAGGTATTATAGTTCCGGTTTTGAGGTAGAGATACTGTATTTCTTGACGCAATGTTGGCTCAAAGACTTCACAATTTGCAGGATATATGAAGGTTGACACTTTGGCGCTAAAAACTGAGAGCCGCAAGACACGAACTTAGGGCTGAAATCTCGGAGCTTGCCGATTGAACTCGAGTGGCGATGATCTCGCACGGGACGAGATGTTTATCATCCGAACTTTCTCGTTTTTTTCTAATTTCACTTGCTGGAGAGCCTCCTAAAAAGATTTCTGGTTGTGGGGGGGGGGGGGGCTCCACACTGTTGAGTAGAACTACAGCTGCCGGGAGTACCAAACTAAGGAGTGGGATATGACTGGAACTGCAGAAAAGCAGTTCCAGTCATATTATATTGTCACGAATGTCAATTGATGAGGCGACGAAAAGTGAGACAAAGAAAACGTTTAATGGGGCGAACTTCTGCCCAAAACAAAAAGGAAACAGAAGTTAACAATAGAGCGTCGCGGGCGTCGATGGCGGCGTAAGAGCAGGATCGAAAGCTGGGGCGAGACTGACTCCGGCTTGCCGCCTGGAGCCCCTTATGTACTATCGGGGTAAAATGAAATGCGAACAGAGGGCGCGGCTTGCAGGTATAAAGGCTGCGCCACCTGGGAGTGAGCTTAGGAGCGAGGGTGCGGGGCATACTCCAATAACCATATCGGAGTTGGCCACGCATCCTCACCCCTAGGCTCACTTCCAGGCGGCGCAGCCTGTACCGCAAGCCACGCGCTTCTTTGTTCGCATTTCATTTTTCCCCGATAGTACACGTGTGGTTTCTGGAACTCTCTGCGTAGAATGTTCGGCACGAAGAACATTCGTAACTCGATCAGACGAGAAGGTTCTCGAATTTACGAGAACACTAAATTGAAAGAATAAATTAAAGAAGCTTCCGCTCCCAGGAATCGAACCTGGGGCGAGAGCCAAGCACGGTAATCACTCGTACACGCACTCGCTCGCTTGGAGACGCGCATGGCATTAGGCCCCCTTTAAAAATAACATCGTCTCTATGTAACTTGCCGGGAAATGAAACAGCAAAACAAACAAAAAGAATGGCAAACTACGGAGGCTCGTAACACAGTCCTATCGAGCGTAGTACATAAACGCAGTTCACGGTCCTATCGACCGTAGTACGGCTTGAGGCGCACGACGCGGATGACTTCCGGTCGAGGAGGGCGGCATGAAGTCTGTGTTCCGTCGGGCATCACTTCGTAGTTCAGATCCCCGAGTCAACGAAGCATTTTGTAGGGTCTGAAGTAGTGCTTCAGGAGTTCCTCGCTTAGACCCCGTCGTCGTATCGGGGTCCAGATCCACACACGGTCTCCGGGCCTGAAGCGAACGTCGATCCGACGAAGGTTGTACCGGGTGGAGTAGATACGTTGTTGATCTTGAATGCGGAGTCGGGCGAGCTAGCGAACTTCTTCAGCTCGTCGAGCCACCACCTGGGCGTCGTGGCTTCTATCGTCAGCTGGTCCGCGGAGCAGTATCGCGTCGAGAATAGTCTGTTACTTTTCGGCAATGCACCAGCTGAAACGGTGTTACTCCTGTGGTCTCTTGCACCGCCGTGTTGTAAGCAAACGTGACGTAGGGCAACACCTCGTCCGACGTCTTGTGCTCCACGTCGACATTCATGAAGATCATGTCGGCGATAGTTTTGTTTAGACTTTCCGTTAGTCCATTTGTCTGTGGATGGTTCGCAGTGGTCGACGGTGGCTGGTGCTACCGAGACGAAGAATGTCTTGCGTCTGCTTACCCATGAACGATGATCCACGGTCTGTAATGAGGACTTCGTAAGCGCCGTGCCGGAGGACAATGGGCTCGATGAAAAACTTGGCGACTTCAACAGCAGTCCCTGAAGGAAGGACTTTCGTTTAGGTGTATCGCGTGAGATAATCTGTAGCGACGATTATTCAGCGGTTTCCCAATGTTGAAGGCGGAAAAGGGCCAAGTAAATCCATTCCGATCTGCTGGAACGACGTGGACGTGGGAGCAATCGGATGTAGAAATCCTGTCGGCTTCGTTGGTGGTTTCTTGCGTTGCTGACTCTCGTGGCATGATCAAGCGTAGAGGTCAACGGTCTTCGGTAGCCTTGACCAGTAGTAATCTTCCGTAATCCTGGCAAGCGTCCTCCTGTAGCCAAGGTGCCCCGCCATTGGGTCGTCGTGGCAGGCTTGGAAGATCTCCTCTCTAAGGTCGACAGGGACTACCAACAGCCATCGCGAGCTGTTGCCTCCAAAGTTCTTCTTGTAAAGTACACCTTGTCGAATGACGAAGGTTGGCAGTGCTCTCGAGAAGACACGGGAGAGAGTACCCCCTCGTCCTTCGAGGTGCTCGTTTAGCGCGCGTAACTCAGGATTGTCTGTTTGACATCGTGCCATGTCGTCGTTGTCCACTGCGCCTACGAAGCACTCGTCGTCATTGTCGTCGCTGCTACCGGGAGATGTCTCGACGGGGGCCCTGGGCAGGCAATCGGCGTCGCTGTGTTAGCGGCCTGACTTGTAGAGCACAGTCATGTTGAACTCCTGCAGTCGGAAACTCCATCGAGCGAGACGTCCTGAAGGGTCATTTAGGTTCGCGAGCCAGCAGAGAGAGTGATGGTCCGTGACGACGCAGAACGGGCTCCCGTTTAAGTACGGGCCAAACTTCGTGATTGCCCACACGACCGCAAGACATTCCTTTTCAGCCGTGGACGTAATTTGTGTCCGTTTTGGACAGTGTCCGACTTGCGGAGGCGATGACTCGCTCGGTGCCTTCAAGCACTTGCAACCAGTACCGCGCCAAGTCCTGCGTTACTTGTGTCCGTATGAATCTCGGTTTTTGCATCTTGATCGAAGTTTCCAAGAACTGGAGGAGTCTGGAGTCGTTGCTTCAGCTCGTCGAATGCCTGCTGTTGACCCCTCGGCCCATTCGAACTTCTTGGCGTCCTTCGTGAGGTTTGTGAGCGGTGCAGAAATCCTTGCGAAATCGCGAACGAAGCGCCGACAGTACGCACATAGTCCAAGAAAGTTTCGCACTGGTTTCTTGTCTGTCGGCGCTGGAAATGCTGCGACGGCGCGAGTCTTCTCGGGGTCTGGGCGAACGTCATTGTTGCTAACCACGTGGTCCTAGGAACTTCAGTTCTTTATAGGCGAACCTACACCTCGATGACTTGAGGGTGAGTACGGTGGTCTGTATGGCTTGGAGAACAGCTCGGAGTCGTCGCAAGTGTTCGTTGAAGTCACCGGAAAACACTACGACGCCGTCGAGGTAGACGAGACAGCTCTGCCACTTCAGTCCTGCCAGTACGGTGACCCTGACAGGCTGGTAAGTTGCTGGCGCCGTGCATATTCCGAAGGGCAGCACATTGAACTCGTACAGTCCATCTGGTGTGAAGAAAGCTGGCTTCTCTCGGTCCCGTTCATCGACTTCGATCTGCCAGGAGCCGCTCTTCTGGTCCATCGATGATATTTATCGAGAGTGCCTCAGCCGGTCTAGCGTGTCGTCGATGCGGGGAGTGGATAGACGTCTTGCTTCGTAACCGCGTTCAGCTGCCAGTATTCTACGCAAAACCTAAGCGTTCCGTCTTTCTTCTGAACCAGTACGGCTGGAGAGGCCCACGAACTGCTTGAAGGTTGGACTATGTCGTCACTCAGCATCTCTTGAAATTGCTCCTGGATTACCTTCCTTTCTTTTACGGTGACTCTGTATGGCGATCGATGCACAGGGCACGTGTCGTCCTCGGGAGCGATATGGTGTTTCGCAACGGCGGTTTGGCGTACCTTTGACGACGTCGCATAGCAGTCGCTGTATTCAGAGAGGAAGGTCACTCAGCTGCCGTCGTTTCGGGCCTGAAAGCTTGGGGTCAATGTCGAGATGACCGCAGTGCGTCCATTCTGAAGTTCAGTTACGCCCCTGCGACGCCTATTCCTCTTCCCAGGAGCAGTTGAACGTTGCCTTTCAGAACAACTTCACCGCAGGTAGCTGCATCGGTCATGACGGGCACAACAACACTTGATCGTAGCGGCAGGTTCACGTGGCGAGCAGCGACTCAGGACGGCGACTGACGTTGTTTGGGGTTCCTCTGGAGGCGGAACAGGTGTCCGCAGCGTCAATCTGTTCTCCCCAAGGTCGATGACGGCGCCGTATTCACACAGAAAGTCCATGCCGAGATTAACGTCTCTGGCACAGTCTTGTAGAACGACGAATTTCACAGGGCACGTCTCGCCATGAATCTCGACTCGGGCAGTGCACCTTCCGACGGGCGTAATAAGGTGTCCTCCGGCGGTTCGAATTTGTGGTCCACCCCAGGGCGTCGTAACTTTTTGCAGGCGGCGAGAGAGCCTCCCACTCAAGACTGAGTAGTCTGCTCCGGTGTCCACGGGGGCAGATGCGTCGTGGCCGTCGATAAAAACTTTTAGGTTGTTGGGCACCGTTGCAGGAGCTTTCGTTGCAATGCGTGGCGTCGGGAGAGTGGGAGCGCTCCGGCGTTTTTGGAGGCTCTTTACTTCGGTCGTCTTCGGCAACGCCACCTCCAGGCGTTGCCGCACTTAGTTTTCCCGGCAACGCAGGGGAGACAGGCTCTCTCGGCGGGGTCGTGGCGCTGGAGACGCTGAACGTCGTGGCGATGGTGAGCGGGATTCACGGCGGAGAGACGGCGCTGAGAGAGGGCGAGCGTCGGAGGTACTCCTCGATGTCGCGAGGGTGTTCGCCGTACCTCGGGCGTGGGTCGTTCGGGTGGAAACCACGCAGCCCAAGTCAGCGGTACGGACATCCACGGTAGATGCATGTGGTCGGCTTCCCCGCAGTGGTAGTAGAGCGGGCGTTGGTCGGCCATTCGCCATACGTCGGTCTTTCGCGGCGAGGGTCGTTCAGGTGGACGCACTGGGCTTGTTCTTACTAACGCTGAGGATACGGCGGCATTGGGGCGTCTCTGCGGGGTGGTGCCAGGGCTTGGCGGGGAGCTTGCGGTGGTCGTCGGGTCACGGCAGCGTAGCTCACCTTCGGCTTCTCTGGCGCCACTATGTTGACGGGAACTTCTGGTTGGAGCGCCCGATGCACTTCTTCGTGGACAACCTCGGTGATGGTGAGGGTTGACGGACGACTAGGGGTTAGCAGCAACCTTCGCAGTTCCTTCGGACGACCTCCCGGATAACTTCGCGGATGTCCGGGGTACCACGAGCGTTTTCGCCTCTAAGCAGCATGAATGCAGTGACTCCTAGATGTCGCTGGTAATGGGAAGCACGCGCTTCGAAGGCGCGCTCAATGTTAGTTGCCTCAGTGATGAAGGCTTCGACGGTTGCCGGCGGGTTGCGGACGAGGCCTCCAAAGATGTCGTTCCTCACCCCGCGCGATGAGGACCCGCAGCTTCTTGTCATTTGGGGCTTGTGGGTCGGCACGGGCGCTCAGCCGCAGGACATCTTCCACGATGCTTGTGGCGCTTTCATCGGGGCCTTGGATTCCAATTCGGAGAAGATGCCCTACCCTTTCCCATCGGCGTTGGGTGGCGAACGTCCGCTGCTACTCGGCCATACAGGTGTCCCACGACGTAAACGAAGCCACGGGGTTCTCGAACTAGTGCCTCGCAGTACCCTCAAGCGAAAAGCAGAGGTTCTGCAGGCACTGCTCCGCAGTCCACTCAGTTGTGGCGCGCCACCTGATCGTAATGTTGGTTCCAGTCCTCGACGTCTTCGCGGATTCCGCCGTAGAAGGGATTAGGCGTGCGAGGAGCAACGGGCAGGTAGACGATGGAAGGGGCGACCAGATTCTGCTAGGACATCTTCGTCGTCTGGGTCTCCGATCTCTCGGGTAAAAATCCAAACTCGGGAGCTGTCCTTGGTTGCGGCGGCTGTCTCGGGTTTTGGGTTCGCCGACGGGGATCAGCTCTCCGGGACTTGAAAACGATTGCATCCGATATATCTGTTGAGGGTACGTTCTACTGGCATACAATGCGGTGCCCCGCACCTCCATCAAAATATCACGAATGACAATTGATGAGGCGACAAAAACTGAAAAAACAAAACGTTTAATTGGGCGAACTTGTGCCCAAAACAGAAAAAGGAGAAAGAAGATAACAATAGAGCGTCGCGGGCGTCGATGGCGGCAGAACAACAGGATCGAACGCTGGGGCAAGACTGACTCTGACACGCCACCCGGGGCCCCTTAGGTAGTCCTGTGGCTTCTGAAACATTCGGCATGGAATGTTCGGCGCGTAGAACCTTCGTAACTCAATCACACGACCAGGTTTTAGATTTTACGAGAACGCTAAATCGAAAGGATAAATAAAAAAAGCTTCCACTCCAAGGTATCGACCCTGGGGTTGATTCCTTGGAGTGGGATCGACTCAGGGTCGATTCCTTGGAGTGGAAGCTTATTTTATTTGTCCTTTCAATTTAGCGTTCGCGAGAGCCAATTGCACGGTAACCACTCGGCCACGCACGCGCTCGCTTGGCAACGCCCGTGGTAGCATACTAGAACATCACAGTTGGGAAACTTCCATAGAGCCTGCTCTCGAAAAGTGGCACCGATCCGTACACCATAACCGAGTTAACGGCGATCGCAACACCGCCATTTTTCCCGCAGCGGCCACTCGACGAACTGCACGGCTGTATCGGTTAGGAACGCATTAGATAGCGTCTGCAGTGACGGTTTTATTTCGGCTTTAATCGGCCGTTTTGGCGCCAAAACATATAAGGTGAAAAGTGTTTCAGGTATGCCTACCCCCGACTACCAAGTGGACACGCTGCGAATTGCAATCGAAGTTAGGACGCGCCCAGGTCGGGACGCGCTACATGAAATCACCTGCTAAAAACAATATTATCTGTGCGCAAAACCCTATACACTAAACTTTTATGCAATCATCACGCTCCTGTCATTTTGTACTAATCTCCAATAAAAGTTCCTACAAAAAGATCTCTTCCCGTTTGTTTTTACGCAGAAACATGCTTTCTAAAAGCTTATGCATGGTGACCACAGTAAAAAAAAAAAAAAAAGATTGAGCCGCCATCTTGGCACCTCGAGCTTGGGACTTTTGGTACCCTGGGAACATTCAGTGACTCGTTAAAGTGTGGTTCTGTTATCGCATTTAGCTTGGTCTCAATGGACGCCAGCGACTCAGGTTTCAGGGGTGAGTTTCGCAGTTGAGTGTTTTAGGAACGGTGGCTTTAGATTTGCATTGTCGTCTGCTTCGACGTCGTTTGCTTCTTCGTCTTCGTAAACGTGTGAACCCACTGCGTTCACGCGGTCGTCCCACTGCGGCCGCGGGAAAAACAACAACGCCACAACTCCAGCACTCCGGCTGCTCGAACGCCTCAATGAACTTAGAAACAAATAAACATCTAGTTCAATGGCAAAGAACACGAAAATTCCCGATACCATCGTCATGGGTCGCTAAACCCGTCAAACGCAAAGATTCTTTGTGCTATGACTTAGTGGGGAGGAGCCGAAACATTGCCGCGGAATTTCCTTTTCTCACAAACCCGCATATTCGTTTATCTTCGTGACGTTTTTCAATTGATGCGGCGAAAACTTTGTACCACTCCCTTGGCGCCGAGCAAAAGCAGCACGAGAGAGCGCGCGGAGACGACCGTGGTTCATATGTGTGACGTCACGAGAAAAATTATCAGCTGCGAACAACAGGTTTCAATGTCTCTAAAAAGCACGGCGGAGGCTTGGGATAATTCCATTTTAAAAATCAACACCGTCGAGGTTGACTGTCTGATATCGTTCTCATTTCCGCCGGTGAAGCAGAATTTACTGCAAAACGTTCCTGTCGTTCCTTTAATTTCTCCCGGCCTTTTGAATATGACCAAAGTGTAGCCTGACGTAGCTAGGTCAGAACCATCCGAGCAGCGTTGTCCGCTTTCGGGCGGATTTCGGATACGGGCAGTTGTCCCCCATCGGCGGGATGAGATCAATTTACTGTTTTGTTCTTCTAATTGACTATTGGCCACGTAGACTAGCAAAAGCGTCGGTGTGGTCGGCTTTCTTCAACGGAAAAAAGTATAATGTCAGGTTGTCACTATCGATGGTGATGTTTTAAGAACGCGATGACTCCAATCTTCCATCGTTCACAATGAAACTCGTCAACGTCGTGTCGAACACGCACCATTGAATTTGTAGTTCACAACTGATAATCCTGACCCAGACGTCAAGGGTATAAAAACTCTAAAAGGACGCCAGCGAACGCGCCTGCACACTATACTTCGTCTCACCTTAGAATGGCCGCTTGTTAGCCGTGCATGCTAAAAGCGCGAGCTCGTTGCTTTGGATGAAGCCTCGGCGGCTGCACGAGCGGTCGTGCAGCGAGGGCTCCAGTCAAGGCAGTCAAGGCTAACCACTGCAATAGACCGATCTCACCAGCTAGTTTGAGTACGCCACCACTGCCGCCATGCATCGGGGGAGTTGTAGTCTTTCTGCACGCGCGACAACCCCGCTGGAGCTCTGCACGAGTACAGCACGAGCCGGCATGAGCTGTCTCGTGAACTGGCGTCTGCATCTTATGAACTACAGCTATGGCAGCGTCACGCATGCGTGCAACGCTTGGTGAGATCGGTCTATTGCACGGCCTTCGCAATTAGTCCATGCTAAGGTGAGACGAAGTATACGAGCTTTAGTACAAGCCTCTCTTGAAAGTCTGTCATGGCCGCTCGTGAATGCATGGAACGCGATCCTTTTTAATTCCAGGACCTCTAGAATCATTATTTGCTAAATTTGCACGCTGTGCTAATCCTCGTTGTCACTCAGTTTGAACACCTCTAAGCAGGGCGTCGAAACAGAGGGACAGGGAAGGGGGCGGGTCACCCCCCACCCCCAAAGTGGCATCAAAGAGAGAGGGCAAGGGGCATAATGATGGAAGGGGGAGTCGATCGCACCAACCCCAGACCATTGCCTCCTATAGGCTCTGGGCAGGGTTCCAGAAAGCGCCACCGTAGGTTGATCATCAGCGCCACCGTGGCCAAGTGAGGCAACACTGGGACGGCTAAAATCGGCAGCGCCACCGGCGTACCCTTGTCAAATTATGTTATTACTTACTCCGAGCGTTGTGTTGTCGCGCGCTGCACTTTAAGAATCTATCAAACGTTAAATATATAAATTTGCATATGTGTGTGGTTGTATCGTTCTAGCATTGGGAGTCTTAGTAGGTGCCTTTCTCGATAGGTAGACAACCCAAAACGGGAGCTAGAAGAACATAATTAAACGCCCTGTTATTATGGCCAATATATAAGGAAAAGCAAATAAACAAAGGCAGTTTTTTCACGTTGTTTGCGCGCGTTTAAGATAACAAAATCGAAGATTTCGTCGAGCTTCCCTCCTCTACAAAAGCGGGGACGACGACGAAGTGCTCTAACCAAGAGACGTCAAATCTTCCATTCCTGGTAATTTTTCGTATTTTTTACCTTCTATTGCGAAAATCTCGATGAAATATTAACGGGCAGTATTTCTGAACTCAGTGTGCCTGACAAAGCAATCAAGCAGACCGCCGAGTTCTCTTTTAGAGAAAGACTGCAGCCTTTGCGGCTGCTATCGTTCCATGTGAACGAACATGGAAGCGGCCCAAGCGGGCGTTCCTGACGCTGCTAACACAGCACTGAGCATAACTCCTGAGCAACGTCAAAGGAACGAAGCACCCGTAACGTCGCAACCAGATGATGGGCACTCTATTTGTTCCGATGGTTCCATTGCATCGTCAACTACAGACATCAACTGTATGGAACAAGACGACGATACCAAAGGTCCGTATCAAGAAGTTAGATCACGAAAGAGAACTCGGCGCAACAACTCCACCTCCAGCTCGGAGACAATAATCCAATCAAAAGCCATCGAAGAAGTGCTCACTGTTGTGTTCGCCCCTGCGGATACTGAGACGTTAATAACATCCCTCAGTAGCGTGAAGCTCTCAAGAGCTCTAGAAAACTCCTATCCTGAGGGCATTTACGAGGTTCGTTTTAACAGCAGATTGAATGTCGTCGCAGTTGACACCAGAAATGGTGAAGCTACAAAAACATTGTTTAACTTGGAGGCTCTCTGTGGAATTCCGGTGATGTCATTCTGTCCACTGGCTGGAACAACGGTGAACGGAATGATTCAGGACGTCGACAAAGAGCTTTCTAATGAGGAGATCACCTCGCATCTCAGGTCCAATATTAAGGTTGGTACTGTCCGACGCCTAGGGAAGTCTAGCACAGTCAAAGTCACCTTCCGGGGCAAGATTCTGCCAACCCATGTTCTTTTGGGTCATGTACGCCATCCCGTCCATCCTTTTCAAGAAAGGCCCATCCAGTGCCTTAACTGCTTTGGATTCGGACACAAGCGAGTGGCCTGCAAACGCCCCAAAAAGTGTGAACATTGTGGAAAACCACATGAATCAACGGACATCACATGTCAATCAATGCCTGCGAAATGTGTCAACTGCGGCCAAGAACACGAAGCTACAGCACGCTACTGCTCGAAGCGAAAGAAACTAGGGGAAATTCAGGCGTACTCAAAATCCAACTCGGTGGGCTTTCATGTCGCCAAATCAGCCTTGGAGTACGATAAGCACTTCCCGGAGATGGAATCTACTCGAGCAGGCAGCAACGCCACGAAAGAACCGACTGTCACTGAACTCAAGAATTCAGGAGAGCAAAACATGGAAGAAACTTCAAAAGATGTGACTACATCATCGCTATACACGACGGTCGTCAAACAAACAAAACCTAAAAGTCACGCATCTCAAAAAGATTGCCAGGGTTCAAGTCCACACGACAAAGAAAAAGCAATATGCCGGCTGCATCAACACTTCAGGCATCCCAGACCTTTCCTGCACCAACCGCTCGGTCGCAACCCTGCCATTCGAAGGACACAAATGCGCAATCAACAACTTCCTTTGGAGACAGTTCACCTGAATGGATCTCTTTTGTCAAGGCCGCAGTCAAGATCGCTCTCAGCCTACTTAAAAGCATCGAATCAACCTGAGCAAAGACACTTACTACCATAATCCAAGCAGTGCTCCCTCTCTTTGAGGGATGCTAGGGTCATCTTCTACTCAAACTAAGGGTTTTACCACCAGAACAACCTCAGTGGTGTCCGCAAGAGCTACCATACCCGAAACGCCCAGTCGGGCAGACACCCTCAGTAGAAATGGCAGAGCCCGCTTATGGCAGAGCAACGCCGGGCGGCCATAACTAGAGTCTGGCAGTGGAACTGCCGAGGGTACCGCAACAAACGTGGGGCTCTAGCGCAGTACATTGCCGGTCTCGACAAACCTCCCGACATAATCGCACTCCAGGGTCAGCTAAACTCGTGGAACAAAACGTTCTTCGCTTTCTGACGTAGCGGGGAGAGTGACCAAAAGAACGCCGCAAAGTTTCCTCCTCCCTGCGCGCGCTAAACTTCGCAACTTCTGACCTTGGAGGGACGAAAAATCCCCCCGCGATCCCTAGGCTATACCTAGGCGGTGCACGAGGGCACGAGAGAGCGCGGGGAGGCGAGCGTTCACGCCGTTGTCTTTGGCTCTCGTAGCGCCGCTGCGCCAAAATTCGATACTGTCATGCCTCGCTTAAAGGAGCTGTGCAACGATATTCAATAGGAATGTTTTTCACTTTACACGAGCTTACTGGTACTAGTGGGACTCAAGGATACTCGCACGCAACGCCACTGGCCAAGAAACTCCTTTGTTGCGGTGTAATTTCAAGGATAAAAGCGATCATTTTCATGCAATCTCTCCTTTGCAAAATTTGATGACGTAACGTGGGGACCGCAGTACACCCATATGACGATATTTGAATGCGGTTCATAGATTCGACCCGAGCATTGCGTGGGCACTCGATTTGGGCTCGTGATAATTACTAGCTCGAGAAGCATTCGGGTAGTGGCCAGTGTCCAATCGCTGCAACGACAACAATAGCCGAGCCATAACAATGTGGGGAACTCAGCGCGTGTCCTGTGCTTTGCCGACACCAGCGCGTGGCTATGATCAACATTGGCGGCATATAGTCGGCTCCAGATCACGTGGCCGCTTGTTCTGGCTGCGAGTTGAGGGGGTGAACGATGCTCGTTTTTCTTTAATTTTTTTCTGGGACTTCTATTGCGTGGGGTGAAAAACGAACGCGTGTTTCATAGGTCATTAACGTCAGGGATCCGTTTTAAACGGTATTTGCGCAAATTTCAAAAATTGTTGCATCGCCCCTTTAAGCGAGGAGCGAGAGCAGACGACGTGAGTTCGTCTGCTACGATGAGGCATTCGCACAGCGGAACCAAAAGAAAATGTAGATTTCCTGATAGAAATCGCGTCCCGCGGGCCACAAACTCAAACGCGAGCTTGAATTGTTAGCGTCTGATATTTCACGAAGGGGGAATCGACGACCCGTGCTTTATTTGCAAAATTTGAGTCGCTATGTTGCCGTACAGACGCTGAAGCCTACCAGTGTGTAATGAAAGGCTCAGGACAAACACATCAAAGGCCGCGAGATCTCACATCATTCGTTTGCGGGGTGAAAAGTGGGACATTTGTCGACAAAGCTCCCACAGCAGAAACCTGTGACGCATTCACTCAGCGTCTGGGAAAGCTAAACATGGAGACGTTACTCGAGGCTTGAGCAAAATCATATTTGAACGTCAGCTATCTTGCCCCGTCGTATTTTGATTGAGAAAGCTCTCGTTTTCAACGCCCTCACCAGGCAAATAAAAAGTCTTACGAAACGTATTGCTAGATATTTCAACGAACTAGATTTAAGCCGTATCCTTTCAGTGGTTCACTCATAATACCATGCTTAAAATGGAGCAAGCCTTTGCGCGTACAGTGTCATCAATTTTCTCTAGTGTATGACGTTTATAGATAAACGTTGGCAGCGACTGCACTCTCGCACAGAGGTGGATGCAGGAATTTCCTGAGAGGGGGGGGGGCAGGTGTTGGTCAGCGTACCATATGTTTAGGAACCCCCTCCTTCTCTCCTTCGTTTTACGCCCTAAATTTTACACATGCACAAATCAAGAGGTGGGGTCAGGACATCCGGACCCCATCTAAATACGTCCCTGCACTCGCATTCCATCCATCACATCAAACAGAAATGCGCTAGTTTCGGTTTGAGGTCGGTACTCTTCTACAACGTCTATGGCGACAGCTTTAGTCTGCACTCGGTGCATTTGGCAAGTTCGTTCGGGGCCGGTTCTCCGTGCAGTATTCCGCGGGTGCAATTCATTACAACTCTCACAGTGAAAGTCTGGATCGCGGATTGGGAGCCTGTCGCTGGCATCACCGGCGGCCATTGCTTCACAACAGGCAATACACGCAAAACACGCAGAAGTAGGAAGCTTTTACGCGGTGCTCGAGGGCGATCATTTTTTGACGTGCTGCGATCATTATATCGGGTGTTTGGAGATGAAATAGACATCCGTCAAGCGTTCGAACGTTGATTTCAAAAAATGTGCCGGAGCACCGCCGACTCTACCGACGCTGCTTGCTTCGGTTGGTAAATAAATGCCACGTTCAGCGACTGAACTGCACGCTCCGAGTATCAGTTTGTCACGGAAGCCCTCACAGCAGTTTAAAGAAAAAGCTTTCACAAGAAGTACCACGTACATGCGGTTAAAACGATGCGAATGTCCCCAGTAAATGCCTTCTAACTTATCATTCGCTAAGCTCTGATGACTTCGAGATCACGAATGACTCCACAATAACTCTCGGTAACACTTGTCTCATTTAAACACATCATAGTTAACGCCCAACAAAGTCGCTCTTGACCCTCAACCACACAACATTTATTTAAAAAAGATTGGTATTCTAACGTGTTTGATATTCTTGCCCACAAAATTAACTGTTATTTGCGGAAAACACAATAGAAGTTTCATGGTCGAGAACAACCTACTAAGTTAATAAAATTGAGTTTTCCCGTTTCTGTCGTGTCAAGCTCGTGTCAAGCGATGACTGCCGGTGGTGCCGCTCGACCCCAGCAATACAGGCCTCTATCCGCGATCCAGCCTACTAAGAGATATGTGGTGCCAGTGCTATTAGACATAAATCGTTTCTTTGCATTCAATTTTCGCGATGACAACGTAAACAGCACCACACTGCCAAATCGCGAGCAGAGCCTGTCGTCTGCAGCGTCTGCAGCTTCACTCGGAAGTACCAAAGCGCCACCACGCGGGACAGGTTCGATGAGAGTTTCAGTGGTTTCAGTTTCGTTTTCGACTTCGTCGCCTTGGAGGCGCAGGCATGCAAACTTTTTTCAGACAATATTTTCAATGCAATTTGAGTCGAGTGAACGTTTCTGGTGCCCTTTGACGCAAAATGTGGCAGTAATTCCATCACTGCACATATTGACAAAAAGTCGTCTGCTATCGTTGTAACGGCCAGACAGACGCGTCGAAAAATGGCTTCGCCGCCTGCTCCGCCCGCTTCGCCGGCCCTTTCACAATCTAAAAAATTAAAACCGCGCGTGTCCTCCATACAATTGGACATTCTGATTAGCTTTATGGAGGACCATCCACAATTGGCGAGGGCCTGCACCGAGCTCACCGCAGAGTTCACCAGAGATCGGCGAACTCTGTGGTGGGCCGAACTTGTACGGCGCCTCAACAGCCAGGGGCCGGCGAACAAGACTCGGGCGGAGTGGCAGCAGTTTTGGGGTGCAAAAGTTAGAGTTGCTAAGTCCAAGGCAGGTATCCTGAGTGAGGACGGGAGGGGCACGGGAGGAGGTCCACCCCGAGGTTCGCCTCTGACTCCAGAGGAGGAGCGGATTCTAGGAATCCTGGGTGTGGACACAGTCCAAGGTTGTGGCGGGCCAGTGCTGGGACTGGAGGTGAGATCACACCATTTTTGCATTCACATGCCGACTTTTATGGTGCACCGATTAGCAGTGGGGAAAACACCCCCAAAGATTGCTGCCCTTGTGCATGGTGAAACAAAACCTTGCTCAGATGCCCTATAGTATATCACCATCTTATTGTCCTGTAGAGGGTCACAGTAAATTTGTATGCTAATTCTAAGCCTGACTGCATATATCAAGAAAAGTTCTGAAAATAGTGGGATACGTGGGTCTATAGTTGGTGGGCCAATAGTTTGCACGTCCTAGCCACTAATAGAGTTGCCAAAATTATTTCAGCAACCGGCCGAAGATGCCCTTCAAACTGGGCCATCAACCTCGACGGCATTCGGGGACTATCCGAGCCCAGTCGATGAGCCGGATGACGAGGCTGGAGGCAAGTGTTTCTTTCAATGAACCTGAATTTGTTGGTATGAAGTATATATACAATCTGCGCATCTCTGAGGCTGTCTCACAGTTTAATCTTGATTAGAAAACATGATATGTTAATCCGATAATAATTTTCCTTAACCAGGGTTTCCCGGCCCAACCCGACGCCCAGTATTTGGTGCGGGTAGTCTCCGGTACCACCCCATCCGGTCCAGAGAGGAGTCAGGCGAGCTCCTCGTGGAGTCGCAGGCCGACCTAGTGACCCAAGTCACACGGCTCGTTCAAGCTGTTCACCAGCAGGTCGAGGTAGTCACAAAGCAAATACATTCAGTAAGCCAGAAACGTGTAACCTGCACGCAGCGTGTTCACTCAAGAATCAAGAGCATGCACCATTGGACCCACATCTTTATAAAGTGCACAGGCAGTTCATAATATAGGAATTACACTTGTGCAATCATTGCCTGAAAGAAATGGAAGCAGTGGAGAACCATAAAAGGCAAATATTTAGTGACTACTTTCCACATTACGCATCCAGTGCAATAGGTTGGTCATATTTGTGACACAATTGCAAACCATATAGTATACATAGGGCGTAAACTCTTGTGGTGGATGTACCGAACTCATCTCCTTTCTATCAGCTAGGTGACTCTAATCACTTATTTTATCGGGCAGATATCCTTCAATTTAGGCAAGCTTACCCTTTAGTTTCATTAACCTGGTCCTATGACTACATAGCTTTGTCACAGGTAAACTAAATGTCAGGCTCCGATACATTATTTATTTATGATCCTATTACCACAAAGCGGCAATCAGCATATTAGTGATCCACTGTGCAAAGTGGCAGTGGACAAGCAGGACATAGTTCCCAATTACATATGCAACTGTTTAGCTGACAAATCAGCCATTTGCAATAATTACAAACAAAAAGGAAGCAAGAAATTTATACAGATTGTGCATTAGATGTGATGGTGCTGTGTGCATTTTGCTAGAAATAAATATTTCTACATTTGTTTCACCCTGAGATATACAGTAATGTGAGCGATACTCCACAATTGGAGTATCGCAGCGATACTTACAGATACATGATGCCACCTACTAAAAAAACATAGGGCGTTGCTCGACCCAAGTTGCGTGGCCAGGTCCTTGCTGCCGACCCTGCAACTTTGGAGGGAGTACGAGTATGTCAATGCTGAGTATGTGGACGATGAGCATGTCGACGATGAGTATGTTGACGCAGACAAAACCCTGCCACCAGTTGACGCAGCTGAACATTCGCCACCGATCGATGCAGTCGAGAGCCTACAAGTGGGAGACTTCCACAATGACATTCCTCTCGACAACCTAGAGAAAGAAAATGGCAATTGTAGCTGGAACAATACAACACCTGCGATCGACAGCAACCTACTAGACGAAACTCAAGCTGCAGTCATCGCCATTGCGCCCTCAAACCACGTTATACCAACAGAACCGCCCAGCTTCTTTATGGTCACACAACAAACAGTATCCCGATATGGACCATAACCACGGGACTCTGACCTGTGCGGTGCTCTGAGTAAACACCTGGCGGGTGATAAATTACGTGCAGACGGCAATAATTTCGATAGGGAGGATGGTGGAATGGTGTGTGCAAACTGAGGATGAAGTACGATGGTCGAATGAAGAAAGGTCTTTGGCCCATTAGACATGTTACAAAGAACACAATATTGTGCAGTGAAGAAAAGCTGTGTATGAAGGTGTTAATAAAACCATCAAATATTGCACGCTGTAGAATGATTTAATGAAGTTAAACAAAAGTTATTTTCCTCAAACAGGCCACAAACGAGCTGGTACGTGTGGGCACACAGGCCACGGGGCTCCTGTGCCTGATTGCCTTCCTGGCAATTCAACGCACAGGAGGAGGCCACGGACTTGATTAGGGACGCACCTGATTAATAGCGAGGTTGGTTCCCTTTCTCTTGACACTTCTTTCAGCTCTTATAGTAAACATTATACTTTCTGTTTACTTTTCAGGACAAGCACCTCTCGACCAAAACAGAAAGAGCTGTGTGTATTTTTAAACGGACCTTTTTACACGAATAAACTTTTAATTTATGCTTCAAAATTTTCTGGCTTGTGGAAATTGGTATGTGCGAAACGTGTAAAAGATTTATTGCTCTCTTCGAATGATTTCTACACAGGTGACTTTGCATGGGAACTTTCCTGTAAATATTTTCGGCATCTTCCCCTAAACGACTTCCACACATGAAGCCATGATTGAGGAAAGTCCTGTAAATATAGCAGAATGACAAGCTAGGCCTGTAATGTTATGCTGGAAATGTCCACCCACATCGCTTGTCACCTATTATCTTGAATGCTATCTCGGAAGTAAATATATCACTGAACAAAATTTTGAACCACTGTTGTTCGACACATTTGAAAAATGTATCAAAATTCGCAATACCAGGACTAATGAGCACTTTTATATGCTCACCCAGCAAAGCAAATAATGAAAATAGATTCACAACAAATAGCAGGGCCCAATAACCAGATAAATATTGAAGCAGAGAAATACGCAGCTTATGCATGATCAACGTATGTGAACCTCCCTAACAGGAGATTAAAAGCAGCCCTGCCTCAAATAACATGCGAGCAAGTTTAGAACATGCATTGGAGATGCATCACCCTACACATGTGCTATGCCTGTGCAGCCACATTGAATGTGCCTACCATTGAATGGTTTTTACAAAGCATTTATATGGATGTAGCATACTGTATGGGGTTCAAAAATCAGAGGATCCTGTCTCGTAGAGAGCTTCAACAACAGTCTTCCAATATGGCCTGGAACACATGAGTTGTCAAACTAGCAGAGCTAGTATAAAATGTATCTCCCTGCACATCAAGCATCTTCTAGATGGAAAAAAAGTGTAACTAATAGCTGCTGGGCAGTAACTATAGCAATTCCCTTTAATAGGGCCCCTAGCAGGGGTCTATTAAAAGGGCTGCAGTATGTTCTAACTTAATAATCAACAGTGTAATAGAAACCCAGACATAGCTGAGGAACTGAATGTTTATTGCGGCTAATGTACGGTTTATTAAAACTTTTATACCTTCGACATAGTCCTTCACAACTTCAGCTCAAAGGAGGAAGTGCAATTATAAATTGACTGCAAAATATCGAACTAAAATTGAACGTTAACACTTGTGCGAACAGTTGTCACCATGTGAGCTATAGGAGCAAAGATTGATGTTTGGTCGAGGCATGAGACCATTATCCCAGATGTTGTAGCATAATAGGTCGTAATTATAACCAAGTTGAATGACGCCTGTCTCCAAATTAGTACAGTAGACTCACAAATTCACACTCAAGAAAGCCACAAATTTTGTTTGAATTATCGAAAATTCATCTAAATATGATGAAAGATAAAATTATGATTTGTAATATGAATGGCTACACATAGAAAGCAGATATTTGATGATTTCCTCTACGTAGGTTT
>JAZHYW010050722.1:0-10957 GCA_037355805.1 Ixodes ricinus | reverse complement strand
GCGGAGAAAAAGGGGACGGAAAAACCCGCGCTGGCACGCCGCTTTGCACCGACAGCTTTGTGCCTGTTCCACAGTGTAACTGCAGCGCACTGCAGCCTTGTAAGATTTACGAAGTTAATGATGCTATCAATGACGTTCATAGAACTTTTGGCTTGAACCATATGTTCATTTTTCACTGATTACAAAGCTAATTAACGATATTTAGTTAATTATTGAACTAATTGTAACGATTATCCCCTATAATATGTTCCCTTGGCCGTATAGCTCACACGCAGACTGCGTTATTTGTGTAGCTTTCACTACTTTTTCTAAAACAAATCTGCAGAGCCTAAAAAGCTAAAGGTAGGTGACTCCAGGACGAAGAAAGACATCCAAGAAACTGTTACGTCGTAAATCACTCTCACAAGGTGGCCGTGAGGCAGCTGATCGCTGAGATGAACAAAACTTAGTGAACAAAAATAGTGCAAACTTTGTCTTGAGGAAACGAAGAAGAAGTAACCAAATATTAGGAAGATACGGAAATAAACGATCATAAAGACCAAAAGGGTATTCCTTATCTGTGGATTTGTATCTAATATCAACGTAAAGAAAAAAAATATACATGTTTCTATTTTTTTGCGTCGCATATCTGCAGGTCGCTCTAAGCAAAATAATTTGTCCTTACACGCCGGATTAAAGTATGGTGCCCACCAACTTTACACGGTAATTTTGAATGTTTGTTTTATGCTGACAATACTGCGACAATGAAAAAATAAAAATAAAATATTTTTTTTAAGCGCCATAAGTTTAAATTTTTTAGGATTGTTGAAACTTAAGCACTAAATATTTAAGGTACAAGCTGCGCCGCGGTTGTGGCGAATTTAGCTTCTAGCTTAACCGTCCCAGTGCAAATAAACGTCGAGAGATGTGCCTAGCTTTCATCAGAGCCTTTTTATACTGGGAGAGTTGGGCCGGGTAGGAGGGGCTTTACGGCCCGCTAGGTTTAGCAGATTCAGCGGGCTCCGCTTCCGCCATGATGTGCCTCCCGGCAAGTGGGTCCCCATTGACGTGCGATGTATACGCGTGTAGGTTTTGCCGTTCGCGCTTTTGTTGGCGTAAGGAGGGAGTCCGGAAAACAAGCATGTCGTGATTCGGTGCTTTATTCATGTAAGAATTGGCAAAGAGCCGCCCATTCCCGAACGGCACTCATTTATGGAAAATGGGGAATCGCTCAAAAACGCCCGACGTCCGACGCAGATCAGCGGCCTAGTGCGCATTTTCCAGTGGGCAAAGTTTGATTGTCTGGATCGCTCTCCGACTGTTTTACCACATCGCAAGGTTGGTGCACCGTTGTACGGAATACGGCGGACCGATCGTGATTTTCCGCCGTGCTTCTTCACCTGCCGGTCTTTTGGGGGTTTTCTGACATTGTTTGGTTTTGCCTGTGAAGGAACAGCGTCGTCATTGCGTGGTGCCTGAGCTTTTTTGCGATCACGCGACAAACCCTCTTTTTGAACTCACTGTCTGTGAAGTGCCGCACCTAAAGAGAAAAAAAAGCACTTGAGCAAGTAAGTATCTGTTACGCGCATTCAAAAAAATATCCAAATAAAGGTATCGCTAGCGAAACAAAAGCGCTTGCGAAGCGGCGAAGCTGAGCTGCGGAAGACCCGAAGCCTGCGAGCGAGGCTGCCTGCTTTTGAACGCGCCGACGGAGCGCGTGCACTCGTAGGAGTTCACGCGTCGTTCGGCGCGACGTGCACGCGCGCAGCGGCGTCGGCTCCGCTCGCGCTTACACTGAAATGCAGTATACACAGTTCAAAATTTGCCAAGCTAGGCCGCTCGCAATTATCAAGTCTCGCTAGACGAAACGGGTTCGTGATCGACGGACACTCACATACCTGACGCTGCCAGGACTGCTGACAAGTCGCTGCACAGTTTTTAGTCAAAATAAAACGCGTTTAACGCGCAAATAATTTAGTTGTAAAATTACCTCGCACAATCGAGAACTCCAGAAAGTCGGCTTCCACTTACTGACCCTCTTCGTTTTGGCCTCCCGGATCTTGTGCCTTCTGTGTTTTATTTTCACTTCCGGGAACCGGTCGCATCCTGAACTCTTTTTTTCGCGCTGTTCGACCACCCAACGGCACTACAGCACCCCGTACGTTTTTCTTTTAACGTCTCGCAGAGCCGCATGGACGAACAGTGGCCTACCGTCGTCTCTCGCTCCGCGCTAGTGCGTGGCGGCTGCACCGGCTCGAGACGGCAAGGCCGCATCATGGCGGACAACCCGAAACTCAGAACGCGATGCGCACAGTTGCCAGACAGTTTGATCAGTGTTGCCAGACTGGCGGCCTGGATCAATAAACCGCCGAACTCTCCCAGTATAAAAGGCTCTGGCTTTCATGCAATGGAACAATGCCCCAAGAGCGCAAAAACGCGGCAGGCGACGATGCTGTTACGCGAAGAGTGGTGGCGCCACCTGGTTGATGGTGGGTGCACATAGTGTTTGTCCAACGAGGTAGAGGGCTTAGAGCGATCAACTGGTATCCCATTCACCAGGCAAAGGTGACGCCCACTTGGATGATGCCACTGCTCAATTTTGACCACGAGACACCTAGGGCCGTTCAAAATGCCTGAAGCTTTTACGCAAAACTGAGCTGAGATTTGTATTGAAATCGGTGTAAAAAACATGATAAACTATTTTTTCAATACTCTAAGCCCCAGAGGTGAGTGTCTAGCTCCGATAAAAAAACAAAACAATTACAGCACCACGTCGAACGGCATCTAGCGGAAGCATTGCGGAAGCTGCCCGAGCTTTTGTCATAAAAGCACATTTTACACTTAAAACAAACGAAACATAACTTATCTCGTTGGTAGTGTTATTAAAGAGTCAGTAAGCAATTATTTGTGCGCGGTAATTCGTTAAAATCTAGACGTAAAACTATAAGGTCACGTGTCTAGTGGTCAAAAATGTGCAACTTGGCGGCGGCCAATCGGGGGTCACTTTCAGCCGCCAGTTTATCGCTCTAAGGCCCTCTACCTCGTTGTGTTTGTCATAAAGAAGGAAGGGTGTACGAATAGAGGGTGAAATCGATTGGCGTTGCGTCATTTACAGCCTCCACAGGGCAAGGGTGAGCCACGACATGCGAGTGTCTTTTTGAAGTGTGGGGAGCTAGGAAATGACACTGAGCTATTGAATTCTAAGCAGTATTCACTGACAGTTTAAGTACACCCTGTAAAAATAGCAATAAGCCAACAGGGCAGGTAGACTCTGAGGACGCCTCACCTGTATATGGCGAGGAGGAATTTGCGCTGGTGCGCTCTCACTTTGGAAGGGTTGACGCGTTTCACGAGTCTCGTGTTTTTGTAGATGAGCCACGTCTCGCGTAGTACGTTGGCCGCTGCGTTTTAAGCTGCAAAAAGAAACAAGAGGAAAACGAGATCGACATGAGAAACGCTTTGAATGATCAAATTGGCTTTTGGACATTTTTGTGTGCCGTTTTATTCAAGACTGCTAAGGTGCGGATTGCAGCGACATAGGCCTCAGAGTTGTGGACAGTAGAAGGAAGAAAATGTACGAAGATGGAACTGTCAAACTTGAAATCACTGGTTAGATTGCAAAAGCGGCTACACGATTAGCAGTTTTTCAGACGTATTCGTCTAGCATTCATATATATTAAAGTCTCAGGGTCGAAAATACATTGTCAGGGGTGCCATCGAATCTACCAAGGTTTTATGCAGGAGCATACACCGACCAGTTTTGGGGGCTCACTAACGAAGGTCTGTACTGAAAGCTTAAAAACGGCAATTTGAGCGAAATTAAACAGTTCTTTTTGACTATATATAAAAAAAATCGTATAACTATCAAAACCTACTTCTTCTAATTAGTCGGTTCGTTCTCATATCCCTGTGAAACGTATAAATTTTGTGGATGGAACACTACTTTTTTTAGAAAACAGTATAAACATATTTGTTTGGTTGCTTTCATCGCAAACAACATATTGATGCATAACGCTTGTGTAGTATAATAAGGACGGAAGCAGAAATGACATGACACAAAAAACATATCGTTTGTTGTTTCCACGTTTTCCTATTTTGCCTAGGGTGCCTACATGTCTGTCTGTCTCAGGGTGAAGACATAAAGCGCGCGCTTGTATGAAGGTACTCTAATTTTGCCTGTCTCAAGATGTTTGTTTGCCGCCAGGTCACCTACCCACTTGTTTTTTGTTTTGCCTGTGTCAAGACGCCGAAAAATTTCGCTTTTCGGCGACTTTCTCATCTTTATTCCCATTTGATCAGTAGGCTCATTCATCTGCATATTTGGACCGTGTCAAGGAGCAAATCCACTTTGGAGAAAGAAATCACAGATGTCTCAGAGTAAAACAAAACTTTTGAGGTTGCTTCACCCCTATAAAGCTAAGGCGCACGTAAAGCTAGTTAGAACTTTTTATACTCGAATTTTCCGCTGAACTTAGCGGTGAAGCGTTTACCCGCTACATTTAGCAAGAAAATTGCCTTGGTGTATACCTTTTGGGGGACTGAAGAAGATAAAGATGGCTCGCAGGGGGAACGCTAGGTAAGATGGCACGCGCGGCATTACGAACCTGAGCACCGTCGGGGTCGGTGGTCGTGTTTAAGGGTTTCACCCGCTCGTCACCCACGGGGCAGATTTTGCTACACAAACTTGAGTTTCAGAAACACACGGGAGCGTTGGTTTTTTGGAGGGTCATTATGAAGATGTATTAAAGGTCGCACGGCCCTTGAATGTTCCCATGACAGCGCTGGAGATTATTAATAAAATCCAGAATTTGATTTTGACCGTTTTTAGCGCATTTTAAGGCAATTTTGTGAAATTAAAATTGATTAGACAATAAAAATAAGAAAACAAATGGTACTACGTACTAGAGGTATCTCGCTATCTTAATTTTAAGAACCTGACAAATAGACTAAATGTCATGGTATTTGCGTATTTGTGTAAATAGTTTTGACAAGACTATTTTCGCTTGATTTTTTTTTTCAGTGGTTTCAACGAGATGGCGAAACCAACACCAAACGCCATTCATTGTTGTGAAAATGCTTGAGCCCCGTGCCGCGCGCCACTTCTGGGAAGAACATGGTGTCTGAAATCTAGCTCAGTGCTGCGCTGTTCGGGCATGATCTACACAAGGGTTGCACGTTGCACGTGCCTCATGCATCGACACACCTTACTCTGCTTTTAAAGCACGAAGAAGCTTTACAACTGCATCAAGCCAGAGAGCACTTGTTTCTGTTGTTTCCACGAGCTTGGACGGACCGCCTCGCGGCACGCGTACTTTGCTCTATAGGCCCGTAGCTCTCAAGTTTTGAGCAGCGCTTCAGGCGAGCAAAATAGAATATTTGGCTCGCGTTTCGAACGTGCGTCAATAAATACGCTTCCCCACTACAGTTTCATATACTCCGTTTCATTCTAAGTGCCAGTGCAACAGAGGTATACAGAGCGAGCTCCGAGCTTGCAGTGTCCCTTCCAAGCACGCGCGCTCGTGCAGTGCGAGCATTGTTCAGGGGAACATGTTTTTGCAAGTAGAGAGAGAGAATAGTTGTTTATTTACAGTCACGAAGAGGTCAACCTGCTTAAAAGCTGATTTGCTACTTCGTAAAGGAGAGGGGGGTAGGGTTGGGGACAAGAAAGGAAAGAAAAGAAAGAGAGAGAGAGAAAAAAAAAGAAAAAAAAGGTTTAAAAATTATAAAAAATAATACGTATTTACATTATATACATCAACTTCTATAGCAGCTTGAACAGTCGAGTATGAGAGAGAAAATGAATTAGTGCTTTCGTGGCCTTATGTGCGTCTCCAGAGGTTGACCACGGCCCAAGAAGGTGGTGCAGTTCAAGTTTTTCATTTGGTCCTAGTCCTAGCTGTATTTTTAACGTCTTTCTCTCAGAATCATATTTCTTACATATACACAATAGATGGTCACTGTCTTCGGGTGAAGAACATGAAGAGCACATGGGTGATTCTTCCTTGCCAATAAGATGGAGGTATTTCTTCGTATATGCGACGTTGAGACGCAGTCGATGAAGTGTTGTCTCTTGAGCTCTTAAGAGGCCTCGTGGCATGCAAAATTCTAATTTGGGGTCAATGTGTTTTAGGTATTTGTAGTAATAATGTGGGTCTGTCCATAACGACGATGTTATTTCCCTGCCGATTTTTCGAGTGACGGTGTTGGAATCAGTTCTTGAAAATGGAATGACGAAAGTAGCGATTTCTTTGTGAGCTTCTCTGGCTGCGTTGTCTGCACAAATATTTCCAGTAATCCCGCAATGCCCTGGCACCCACTGGAGAACTATATTGTGCCCCTTAACCAAAGCATTTTGGTGGATCTCCAGGATTGCGTGAATAAGTTGTATGTTTGGACTTTGTTTACGGAGTGAAGAAAGAGCTAGAAGAGCAGACTTAGAGTCGACGAATATCACCCATTGGTGTGGATTTTGGAGAACAATATGCTGCATGGCTGTTCTGATCGCCGCGAGCTCTGCAGCAGTCGAGGACGTCATATGACTTAGTTTTGCTTTAATAGTTGTTTTGGTTGATGGAATATATATACCTATAGATGAGGAGGTTAGAGTGGTAGACCCGTCCGTATAAATATGCACATATAGTGAATAGGTTCGATATATATATTCTAGCGCTATTTGTGTAATCACGGTGATTGATGTCTCTGCTTTCTTTCCTATACCTGGAATGTTCGCTATAATTTCTAATGGGGGATACACCCAAGGCGGAAGTGTCGGATTCTGTGCAGCCTCAAATAAGTTGGGGAGATAGTCTTTCAGGAGCGTAATGATTTTGGAGAAGCTAGAGGAAGGTTTAGATTCAACAATGTCCTTAAGGGGGTGATTTGTATTGCGAGTGACATGTCGAAGGTGAGTCCTGATTGTTTCTTGAGTTCTTAAGGCTGAAAGTGGAAGTGCCCTAGCCTCAGCGAGTGTGCCGTTCTTTGACGTGCATTTGGGCAGGCCCAAACAAGAGCGCAGTGCTTGTGCCTGGGCACTTTCAAGATCTTTCATAACTGTCTTTGAGGCTCCGTTCATAACTGGTAAGGTGTATCGTAAGAGTCCTACAAAAAGAGAGTTATAGAGGGTCATCGTTGCTGAGACGGAACAACCCCACCTTGTTCCGCTTATCATTCGGATTATTTGGGTGAAAGATTTTAATTTATTTTTGAGTCGTTTAATATGAGGGCCCCAAGTGAGATATCTGTCAACAGTTACACCTAAAAAGGTGTATTCAGGAACATAGGGTATCGGTGTTCCTTCTACATATATGGGATATTTGCTGGTATCTTTTTTTGTAAAGGCAACAGCGGCTGACTTTATGGGAGATATATGTAGCCCACGAGACTTAAGATATTTTATGACAATGTTAATCGCTTTCTGTAGTCGTGCCCGATTAATGTATAAGGACCTGCTCGATACCCAAAGACAAATGTCATCAGCATATAGAGATATATGTACTGTGTCTGGAAGAAGTTTGAGAAGACCAATGAGCGATATATTAAAAGAATTGGACTAAGAACACCCCCTTGGGGCACCCCTCGTTTTACTTCATGGTGTCCTGTGTCACCGTCTTGTGTTGAAATGTAAATTTTTCTTCCCTTAAGGTAGTTTGATATCCACGTGAATACAGGTCCTTCAAATCCCATGTTTTTCATGTCAAGAAGTATCGCATCGTGTTCCACTGTATCAAATGCCGCTTTGATGTCAATAAAAAGAGCGGTTGTTTTCTTTTTCTGCATTTTCATCTCTTCGATACTAGAAACCAAAGTTAGTACATTGTCTATGCTGCTCTTTCCGCGGCGGAATCCGGACATTTGGGGGGGATATAGGCCCCTGTTCTCAAGGTCCCATTCGATCCGCGTAAGCACCATTTTTTCCATTATCTTACCAATGCAGCTTGATAGTGCGATTGGTCGATAGGAATTAATATCAAGAGGCGACTTTCCAGGCTTGAGAATAGGCAGGACACGAGCTACCTTCCATTCATTTGGTACAGTGCCAGATTCCCATGATGTGTTATAAAAGTCCAGTAAAAGACATCGTGCTCTTTCACCAAGATGAGTTAAGGCACAATAAGCAACGCCGTCTGGCCCTGGAGATGACTTAGTGTTGCATGATGCAAGCGCGATCTCCAATTCTTTTAGTGTAAAGGGAACATTAATTAACCTACAAGCATGTGTTATTTGATCTGTGATGCTGATATTGGATTTAGAGCTTGACGTGTAACAGGTTATCTTTGCACAATACTCATCTGCCACGGCGGTTTCTGAGAGTTTTCGACTCAAGGCAATGGATCGGAAGGGATGCAATTGCTGCGGTTTATTACGAAGGCTTTTCATCATTGGCCAAATGCGTGTCAAAGGCTTTCTGGGATCTAGGCTTGCGCTCTTATTTCTCCATCGTTTCTTTGAGAGCTTGTCTAAATGCCGTTGAACGTGCTTTTGCGCTCGCCGTGATGCTCTCAAGTCTTCAGAATTGCCTGTTTTTCGGGCTCTACGTTCTGCACGACGGCGAATAGCGCGAAGCCGTTCATATTCGCTATCAACAGCAGCCTGCGAATTCGCCATTTTGTACGACTTTGTAGCTTCTGATTTTGTGGACGCAATGACGTGCGCAAGGTCTTCAGTGGTAGTGATCTCATGACACGTTGTTTCTAGTTTTTCTTGGAATTTTTCCCAGTTAGTGTAGGATAAACTTGTACCCAGTTTTGCGCAGCAAAATTTGTTTATTGTGATATAGGTGGGCACGTGATCACTTCCGTGGGTTTCGATGTCGGCAAACCATGATGTCTTAATGGCCAGATCGGCAGATGCCAGTGAAATGTCTAGTGGGCTACTCATCGTCACCCCTTTGAAATACGTGGGACTTCCGTCATTGAGAACCGTAAGATTATATTTGTCGGCCAGATCAACTAATGCTCTTCCTCGAGTATTAGCCTTTTTACCGCCCCACATTGGATGATGGCTATTAAAGTCGCCTGTCAGAATATGTGGGCTTGGTGTCTTTTTAATTATTTCTTCTAGTCTAAGCTTGTCAAATGCTTTACCTGGTGGAATGTATGCCGCAATTATCGTGAAAGTGATCGCTCCTTTGCGGACATTTGCAGCAATGTATTCGTTAGTTTGGTGCGGTGAAACAGTATGCAAAAAGAAGGTTAGATCTTTCCTAATTCCAAGAAGTACCCTGCTTAAACCCGATCTTCTCTGGGAATAAAAGAGCTCATAACCTGATAGTCTTATGTCTGAGCCGATTCGTGATTCTGATATTACTATAACAGGAAAACGATATTTGAAAACAAACTGGCGAAAATTTGATAAGCGATTACGTAGACCTCTTGCATTCCACTGAAAGATAGCTGCTCGGCTACGTAATCTTTCAATGGACTGCATGGGCCTACTGTGTGAAAATGTCGGCTGAGGCGTGTAATTGACGTGTACTTATTGACACCATAGCTGAATGAGTGGAAGGATGTAATCAAGTAGTGTTATTAAAGCTGTTGCTATAGGAGAGTGCCAAGTGAAAAGAATGCTACGAATAAACGTGGCCACTGTGTTCAGTGTGGGTCCCAAGCTCGTGGGAGAGGGACTCGTTGGATACTTCTCTCGCGATCTTCTAGTTTGGTCTCTGGAATTAATATTATCCGGAGGCTCGCGATGGGGAAGGATTGGAAACTCCTTAGCGTCATTGAGCTTATATGTTGGTGTGTTAGACGTGTTTGATTTGTCATCTGTAGTAGTACGACCTGTTGTTTCTGTGTTACCTTTTCTCGATTGGTATTTACCCTTAACAGAGGATGTGCCGGCCACTTCTGTTGAGTTATTAGCAACGGGGTTTTGATGTTGCCTACGTTCAGTTGTGTCAGGTGGGTTTGCCTCCACTTTTTCGTTTGAGGAGAGTATGGCTGATCTTGCGGACTTGTAGTCCACTCCAGCGTAGTTCTTGTACTTGTATATGTTTTGTTCAAGTTTGAATTTGGGGCACTGACGAGATGTTGATTCGTGTTTTTTTCCGCAGTTTATACATCTAGGGTCTTCTGTGTCGCACTTGCTCCTGTCGTGAGCTCCACCGCAGCGACTGCAGCGACTTGTTTTCAAGCAGGTGCCACGGATATGACCATACGAACTGCAGTTCGGGCACTGTCGAGGCTTTTCAATGAAGGGCTCAACGTTGTACCTCGTGTACCCGATGGTGACGTAGGCAGGTAGGGTGTTAGTGCTGAATACTATTTTCACAACCTCTGACTTCCCAAGACGCCGAAGGCAGAGAACGGGAGCTGTAGCCCGAACTGAGGATTCTAGCTGGACGTCACTGATGTCTTCCTGCACTCCGTAGATGACTCCCTTGGCTGCTTCACGTGAGTGCGGTGCGTAGGCTTGCACAGGTATTCCTCCGATGCTTTCAAGTTTAAGTAGAGCTTTCGTTGATTCTGTGTTTCTGCAATCAATTGCGAGAAGGTTCAGTCTTCGATTTGGCCTAACAAGAATGACACCATCTGGTGCGGTCATTTCGAGTTTTTCAGAGATCTTTAGAGGATTGATTTTCGCGAGTGACTTGTCGGGATCTGTGGGCTTCAGAATCACGGTGAGAGTAGGCTGAAGCGGTGCTGTTGTGATTACGGTCGCGTCAGATGATACGGAGCTGATGGCGGTACTTGGCCTCTTGCGGCGCTTTGGAAATTGGAAGGCTTCCGATGAGTCGTCAAGCTCACCAGAAATTTCTGCGCAGGATGAAGCGGCGCTCGATGAGGCCGTCAGATCTTCCATCTGGTTGTCGTTCATTTCACATTCAGCCGCACCTGGACCCGGGCCAGTCACAGGCATCGTAGAGTCGTCAAGGGTTGATCTAGGTGGCTTTCTTGAGCTTGTAATATTTTATATTTGCCTGAATTAGCCGGAGTAGAACAATCAACGTCTTTCCACCAGATCACTTCGTCGTCGTTCC
>JAZHYW010050720.1:0-24200 GCA_037355805.1 Ixodes ricinus | reverse complement strand
ATATGCCCTTGAACTTGGATGCGTTGAAGAGACATCTCTTGCACCCCATATACAGTCTACGCCCGTTACAACGGATCCGGCAACAACGGACTTCCGGTTACAACAGACTATTTCTGTTTGTTTGTTTGGTCCCCATGCATTTTCAATGAAGCCCACTCCGCCAATAACAGACCCGGCTATAGCAGACTTTCGGCTACAACAGACTAAATTTGGGCGAAAATTGCTTGCCCTGAGCGTCAATAGCGGACTTACGCCCTTACGCGGTGCCGACACCAATTTTCTTTTTTGGTTTGCTTTTACGAGAAGGCAACTACTATGTCTGGCAACATTGTCGGCGCGGAACCAGTCATTGGCGTAGCCGAGCCAAGCCAGGGACGGTGCAAAGTAGCCATTTTTCTCTTCGTGCCGCCTGCGACCGAGTAAGCAATGGCTGGTTGTAAAAGAAAGCAAATTTCGCTCTCCGACAAGTTAAGCATCATAAATGCAGTCGACAATGGCGAAAAACAGGCCGACATCGCGAGAAGAATGGGCCTGTCAAAGCAAACGGTGAATTCTATCGTGAAAAACAAGGACGTCGCCGAAAAACGTGACTCCGGCGAGTTGCAAGAAAAGCGCTTTCGAATGCGGAAAGCGGCGCACCCGGAGGTAGAGTCGGCTCTCTTGATGTGGCTACGGGACGCGCGTGCTCGCGGAATTCCCGTGAATGGACTTCTGCTCAGGAGCAGGGCTGAACAGCTCGCTGCGATTTTGGGACACGGCGACGTCACCTTCAGCGAGGGTTGGCTTAGCCGGTTCAAGGCACGCCATGGTGTTGTGTTCAGCGAAATGTGTGGGGAGCGCGACAGCGTCGACCAGACCGTTGTCTCCGAGTGGCAAAAAAATCGGCTGCCTGCACTCCTCGCCAAATACGAGGACAGGAACATTTTTAATGCAGATGAAAGTGGACTCGTATACAAAGCTAGGCCTAGCAAGACGTACACTTTCTCCGGAGAAAGGTGTCACGGTGGAAAGTGCTCGAAAGAGCGCTTGTCAGTTCTTTTCTGCTGCAATATGGACGGTTCTGAAAAGGTGAGGCTCCTGCTCATCGGCAAGTCCAAACGGCCGCGTGCACTGCGTCAGATGCAAAGCCTGTCAGTCGACTGGGAGGCGAACAAAAAAGCATGGATGACCAAGGATTTGTTCAACGCGTGGTTGGTGAAGTTTGACCGGAAGATGGCCAAAGAGAAAAGGAAAGTTCTGCTGTTTCTCGACAACTGCTCCGCGCACATGCAACCCCCGGTACTCGAGGCGACAGAGATAGCGTATTTTCCTCCAAACGCGACGTCAGCACTGCAGCCCATCGACCAGGGTGTGGTGCATTCCGTGAAGGTTGCGTACAGGACCCGCCTTACGGAGCGCCTGCTCTTTGACATGAACGCAAAGCGGGAGACGAAAATTGACGTGAAGTTTCCCGTTGAAGTTCTGCCAGCAGTTTGGGCTCAGCTCAAGCGCGACACGATCCGCAACTGCTTCCGAAAGGCAGGCTTTTGTAGGGAAGATGACGCCCCTACCACTCCCAGCGCTGAGCCACAAGAGCCATGTGTGCCAACTGTGTGGCCCCAAATTCAGGAAGCTTTTGGGGCAGAAGACTTCGCTGACTTCGTCAGTTTTGATGATGACGTCGTTAACACCGAGGACCTCACCGACGACGAGATCGTGGCGCAAGTCAGGAACTGCTCTGACCCGCAATCAGAAGAGGACAGCAGCGAAGAGGCGGAAGCTCCCGTAAAGCTGACGAGTTCTCAGGCCCTAGAGCACATCGAAGCTTTGAAAGGTTATTTTGTGCAGCAACAGCATGACTGCTCGGCAGAAGTTCTGCAACTGACGCAAATGCAGCACAAAGTGACCGCGGCTTCACTTGCAGGAGCCAGGCAGGCCCTGATCACTCAGTATGTTGCGCATTAAAGAGAAGCCACGTTCGTGAAGTGTTCGGCATTCATTATTCCCACGCATGCGTAGCTCCAGTTTGATGAAAAAGGTAAGAATTGCTTTAAGTGGCGGCGTCCATTGAATGAAATTTGACGCTGGCCGTGTGGCATCCAACTGGTTTTTTTTTGTTCGGTTTCTTAGCCGCACTTTGTCAGGTTAGTCAGATATTTCATCAGCTATTTTATTCACCACAATGCAGCGATTAAAAAATGCAGAAACTCTTGGTGTGTGTGGAGGGGGAATGCAGTATGTGAAGCGGCGATCGGCGGTCGGAATTTGATGAATGGGTTTCGGGCAGACTTACAATGGCGCGAAGCGAAGTGCTTAAGAGGCGCTTCACTAATTCTGCTCGCCATGACCGATTTTTACAGCCGGCTAGTGGTCGCGCCTGATAACAATTTGCTTTTTTTTTGTTTTGTTTTTGCTCAGCTTAGCGCGCGCCTCTACGCGCTAGGCCTTTATCGAGCGCGGGTGCTTAGCTTCGGAAACTGCATTAGGCAGTTACATTCCCCGTGTGCACGCTGTGAATAAATGCTGCAGGCGTGCAGAAAAAACTGAGAAGATGGAGTGGCTGCAGCATTTATATGTAATAGCGGCCGCAGTTCCCACTTGACGATCGTACCCCGTACCGTCACCGTACCCCCCCCCCCCCCTTTTCTGTACTACATACTCCGGATATAGCAGACTGTTTTTCCCGGATTTAGAGGGTCCGTTGTAACGGGCGTAGACTGTACAACTAAAGTATTTGTATGACCTAGGTAAGGGCCGAGCTTGGAAACCAGAAAACACACTCGGAAGAGCATTGAAGGAACCAAAAACCTATGTAGTAGACACTTAAAAAAAAAGTGAAGTACACCATTAAACCTACCACAATCGAAACACCGAGGCATAGTCTTTGCGCCAACGTTGTTCCGTCTACCGCCGTGACGTTTTGAAAATTCGTATTTGTACCCTTCCAAACTCGTCGTATTCGTCGTATTTCGTGCTCCTTCCAAACTTTCCCTGGATCCCCACCAAGCCCCATACGTTTCACCGACACATGCTATCCCTTCTTCCAAGTTCGATTGATTTAGCGCGCACAGATAGTGAAGCAAACCGGGTGTCCACTCACCACTTGAGCTGGGCGTGCTCCTGCTTGGTCTGGGAACTGCTGTGGTAGGCTCTCAGCTTGGCCACCAGGTCGGTGGCGTCCTTGGCGGCGTTCACGGCCAGCGTCTTGGGGATCACCAGCAGGGACCGGGCATACTCGGCTATGGCCAGCTGCTCCCGCGAGCTCTGTTCAGGAAGTGCCGGTGCGTTCGATCGGTGTCCAACAAAGACGACTGGTATGACCACGATTTTCCACCTTCTATTACGAAGGGCAACTGGCTCACTTGAGTTTCTTGCATCGTATGCAAAACAAACCCGCTGGTTTTGAGCGCTGTGTGTATGAGCTAAGCACAGGGTCACGAGTTGAAACCACGTAACCTATGGCCTAGAAAGCACATGCTGTCACAAAACCATGCTCGTTGTCACTTCCAAGAAAAAAAAAAAAAAAAAAAAAGGCGAGCTCCGGGCACGATGCAAACACCGCACGAAGTGCTTCTCGCGAGAGTTAGCTGTAAGTGAAAAAAACAATCCTTTGCAAGTCTGAAAAGTGCACTATTGCTTTCAATATCAGCTGAAACAGTTCTTCATGCTTCACTTATAATGACAGACCGGTTATAACGAAGTCGACGGGAATCTGAAATCACTTCGCCATATCTGCTTTTTCGTTATATACGGACTGCATAAAACACGCAAAGTGGGACACATGAGCACAAATTTATTGCAGCTGCAGAAAGCGGTCAAGGCTTCCCTGCACACGTTGTCCGAGCGTGTGCTTGATGACGGCTGCCTCAATGCCATCTAACTGGGAGTCGAAGCTCCGACCGAGGTGATTACCTGCCGGAGGTGTAGCATGGAAAGCAGACGGTGTTGGCACGAGGGGCAAGACGCAGAGCGATGTTCGGTCGACCCACGGCGATAACACCGGCGCCATGAGCGTCAACAGGTGTTGGCTTTGTCTGCTCCATCTTATGCAGGTCAACGTTACTATCACACTTGGACTGCGTGTCGGTAGCATTCTTTATAGCCGACTCCAACGCCAGTGAACGCTTGACTGGTTTTTGGAGGGTCAGATGTTTATCTTCCAAGAATAAGCTGCGTTGTATATCGATGTGCACGTAACCCGCAAACGAATCTGTCCTGGAATAATGCATCGAGAAAGCTTCCACACTCGCATGGGCAAGCTTTCGTAGCTCCGCTTAGGAACAGTCTTGGGTAGTAACGCGTTACTAGTAACGCGTTACTGTAACTTTGTTACTTTTTTGGTAACTTGTAACTGTAACGAGTTACTTTTTAAAAATGTAACTTGTAACTGTAACGAGTTACTTTTTTCTGAGGTAACGATGAAAGTAACGACGTTACTTCTGTCGGAAAGTAACGACGTTACTTTTGTCGTTACTCTTCAGCTTTTTATGAATAATATATCACTGAACGAGTACTATTTAGCTATATCTTGCACTTTCCAAATCGTCTGTTCCGACATTTCGAGTGTCAAATTGGCCTTGCACAAACTTGTGAATACGTTCTTTGTCACGAGTAACGACCCGAATATAGCCGCATGTAGATTTGATAAAAAAAAAAAGAAAAAAATTGATTTATCTTTACGTACGCAGTTGTACTCTGTGACTGAACACTTGCATCTTAGTGTTTTGAAGCACTATCTATGTTGTGGGTTTTTTCTTGTGCAAACGCTTTTTAATCGGGTGAATCAACCGTGAAACAACAATACACGTGGAGGGCACTGCGCATGTTTCGCATTTTGATTTGCGCCACTACTCTGGCGTGGAAACTTTCAAACACTAATTTCGAGAAGCAACTGCTGCTAAGTTACAATATGAAGTAAAAAGCGTACTTTATTCATTTTATGCAATAAAACTTTGTGAGGGGCGTTTTTTAGTTTTTTCCTAATTTTGTGTGTTATAGAAAAGTAACTGAAAAGTAATGTCGTTACTTTTTAAAAGTAACTGTAACGAGTTAATCTTTTGTTGCGGTAACTGTAACGGTAACTTCGCTACTTTTTTCTGAACGTAACTGTAACGAATTACTTTTTAAAAGTAACTTACCCAAGACTGGCTAGGAATTGCGATATTGTTTCTCTGTCTTTCTGTGTCCTTCGGCGAAACTTTGCTCTCTTGCCTATTACTGACGGTGTCGGTGATAGAGTGCTTATGTAGTACTGCCGAGACCGGTTATAACGAAGTCGGTTATAACGAAATAGCGGCTACAGCGAAGCGACCGCGATTTCCCATTCCCTTTTGCACTTCGCTATAACCGAGTTCGGTTATAATAACGAAATAGCGGATATTGCGAAGTAACTTCCGATTCCCGTCGACTTCGTTATAACCGGTCTTGACAGTACTTGAATGTACTTCGTTAAAACCGGACATAACACATTGAAAAAGCACGAACGGGAATGGGAAATCACGACCGCTTCGTTCTAGCAGCTAATTCTATGACCAACTTCACTATAAATGTCTCGACAGTAGAACACAAAGTTGATGTTCCATACATTGGACTCTTTGACAAATTGAGAGATAACGGAGCTCGTGGGGACCGTAGAGGCAGGAAAAGGCCAGACAGGGCGCTTCGGACCATATTGTTGTGTCGATTGTGATACAGTAGGCTCGCAAAAATTCAAACTCGGATATTTCGTACTTCCGGTTAATTCAAACAGATTTGAAAATTTTGGTTGTCCCGCTATGCTTTTAATGTATTTATAAGCCGCTTAATTCGAACGGCGTTTTCGCTTAATTCATACTTTTTGTTTTCACGGCCCCGTTGAGTGCGCTTCTTCCGAGCACCGGTGCACCGCAGAGAAGCAATACCCGCGGAGCTTGCGTTCGCGAGTGTTGCTTCTCCGCAGTGCACCGGTGCTCTGAAAGCAGCGCACTCAACGGGGCTCAAGCGGGCACACATTAGCGGAAAACGGGGTTCACATTATGTGCTTCAAGACTAGCAATAATGACCAAGACGACATCGAGGATGAGGAACAGCTCACTGGCATCATGCTTTCTGGCCTTGAAGCACATAATGTGCACGCCGAGCTGGCGGAATATGCTAGTCTTGACGACGATGTGTGCGTTTGTCGTGATGACTCATTAGAGGACATAGTACAGGAAGTAATGCCAGCACAGTGCAGCAGTGAGAGTGAAGGTTACGATGAAGAAAGGGATGACCCACTACCAACTTTTACAGCCCCAGTGGCCTTTGAGCACATCGCTCAGCTCCGAAAGTTTGTCTGCAAAGGAAGAGTCCCGTAAAAAGCTACCGGTACTTGCATTGGCTAATATTGAAAATTTTGTTTTAAGATCTCATGTGCTGACTAAACAGTCCACAATCGACAACTTTTTTGCCGGATGAATAAACTTAACGTCACAGTTCTTTCACCAGTGTGTTATGCCCGTACTTGCTTATAATTAGGCCTATGTAGAGGAAATTGGAAAAAATCTGCTTTGTATGTGTAGTTATCCATGAAACAAATCGTAACATTGTCTAGTATCATATTTAGATGAATTTCTGATAATTCAAACTTCTGATAATTCAAACTAAAATCTGTGACTTCCTGGAATTTGAATTAAGGAGAGTCTACTGTAGTATGCTTCAATAACACGACAGCTAACCAGCCTAAGAGGTGCAAGCTTCTTAATTCATCGCATAAAGCGGGCAAATTAAAAAAAAAAAAAAAAGCCAAACTTTTTTTTAAAATTTTTTTATTGCGAATTTTTTAAATTTTTTTGAGAGAACTAAGAAAACATTTGTATGTTTCGGTTTTGAGGCAGATACATATGCAGACGTAAAGCGAGCACTTTTTAAGTTGGCCTATGAGAAGTGGGAGCCATTGTGATTACTCACCAGAGAAGTGGCAAAGTTCTCGAGGTAGATGGAGAGAGCTGCCTCTACGGCGCCCCCTCCCGGCACCACCGTCTTGGACTCGAGCACGCGACGGACCACGCACAGGGCATCGTGGATCGAACGCTCCACCTCGTCCACAAAAAAGTCATTGGCACCGCGCAGAATGATTGAGCTGGCCGTCTGTACCTTGGGCCTGGGTCAAGAAGAAAAAACAGGGATTGTTCGCGTCGGAGAACGTGGCTGGGAGACAGACGCATAACACCCGAATCATCGCAGTCAGTTTGCAAACGTTGCGTTTGGAGTGAAAGGCAAAATACTGCACCCCTCATTCGTAACAAATCTGAACTAGTGAGATATAAGGTCATGTGACATACAAAGCAAGGTAATCTGGAAAGCATGCTGCGGTCGAAACGTCAAGGAAATAAAGAGAAAGCGGGTAAGCACGCAGAGGTGTAGCGTCGTAAAGGCGAGACATTAAAGGACATATGCAAAGGATAACAGAGTTACGGATGTAGTTGAGCTATTGTCGGTTACAAGTCAAGAAGGTAGGAGAAGCTCCTCCCATAATCGTGATGAGACCGTTTGAAATCCATCCACAGTCCAAAAGAATAGTCCCCTGGAAACACCCCTTTGTCCGCTTCAATGAATAGATAATGGCTACAGAGTGATGCCAACTTGTCTCCAACCCCCCCCCCCCCTTTTTTTTCTTATTTTTTTTAAGAAAGCAACTTTTGTATTCATTGGAGAGGAAACCGAGCCCCTGAAAGTGGCCTTTGTATCCATTGGAGGGGACGCTAATCCCCCAAAGTCGTTTTTGTTTCCATCGGAAACAAAAACGACTTCTAATCTCCCTCTCAAGGCTTCCACAACGCTAAGTCAAGGTCGAAAGATAAAGCAAATATTCAAAGCAAGGCAAAAACCCTCTCCCGCGTTGGCCATGGCGTCACGGAAACGATGGGACGCTATTGGATGGGGAGGTGGCGGAGGGATATACGATTCCCTTTGAGGGGCATTTGCCGCTACCTTCTTGACTTGTAACCTACTATACAGTAGACTCCCGTTAAGGCGAACTCGCTTAAGCGGAATTCTCGGATATGCCGAACAAAGTAAGAACATTTGGTTGGTTTCCCATAGGCGCAATGCAAAAAAATATTGTTTAACACAAACCGCTTTGTGCGCGCATTTTGGATAACTCGAACTTTCACAGGTCCCCTTCGCGATGGCACTGCACCGACGGCGACGCCGCGCATTGCGCCGGCCGAGGTGTATGTCATATGTACCGTAAAAAACCGCATATAATACGAGTATTTTTTCTAATTTCCAGCTTCGATGAGGCGC
Source organism: Ixodes ricinus (assembly GCA_037355805.1). Classification (NCBI taxonomy): domain Eukaryota; kingdom Metazoa; phylum Arthropoda; class Arachnida; order Ixodida; family Ixodidae; genus Ixodes; species Ixodes ricinus. Next base: position 15,956 of record JAZHYW010050720.1, on the reverse strand, counting down.
GATCCAACGCTGTTTGACGTAGTTTCGGTTTCTAAACAGTATGGCGCTCAAAACAGCTATCATCATCATTAAACTCACAATGTCCGAGGCGCCACCATTTGTACCATTTGTACACAGTCGGGCCGTCGGGCCGGTCGGGCTCGGCCATGGCGTCGGCGCGAAAACAATCGTCGGTCGCCCACAAAAGAAAAGTTCTTTTGGTTGCGGAAGATATCGGAAATAGTGCTGCCGGTCGACAATTCGCCGTAAATGAGGGCAGCATTCGCGGATGGAGACAACACAAGCAAGCTCTGTTCGCGTGCAACGGAAGGAGAAGAAGCTTTAGGAGCCCAAAGAATGGCGCGTTCGCTGACGTTGAGGCAAGTCTCGGCGACTTTGTAGAAGAGCACCGTGAACGGCACCTCGCCGTAACTTTGTAAAAGAGCAGCGTGAACGGCACCTCGCCATAAATATCGAGCTGCTGCATGAGAACTTTGGCGAGCCGACATTGGGTTACTAGCTTAGAGTAAAGCGCCGCGACCGGTTTTCACTGCGTCGGTGCACGCTTGTCGCTCGCTCTTTCAAGAAGTGCGGGATTTCAAATGCGCTCGACGACAGTGAAGACGGCTGCCTTTGGGAGGAGGCGTCGGGAGTCCGGGATTTCAAATGCGCTCGACGACAGTGAAGACTACTGCCTTTGGGAGGAGGCGTCGGACAAGGAGTCTGATGGACGTGATGACAGTGATTAAGGTTCAATAATGAGATGTGTCCCAGGAACATGGGCCACATGTCGTTTTCATTGCTGGACACCGATTTGCACAGAGGAGGCGGCAGTCAAAAATCACCGAATGGATCGGTTCCCCCACCAGTGGTGTGTGAAACATTATTTTTTCTTCTTTTGGCATGATAAGCCAAATAAATGTCCCTTTTTAAGTATCTCTTCATTGTAGGCTTTTTCATTCTGTGTTTATTGGTCAACAGCAATGTAGACATGCCCAGCATGATAATTAGGGCACTTCTGTTAAGGCGAACATCTGATAAGTCGAACAAATTTTCAAGGTCCCTTCGTGTTCGTCTTAAAGGGAGTCTACTGTAGTTGGTACACACTGTTGGCAATCAGGTCAGCTGAACACGGAAAAACAAGGACACGAAGGAAAGGACTGGACAAACACACCGCTGACTAACAACTGAATTTTACTTTTTCCTCATCCCAGCTTAGGCCCTTTCTTCTGCGTCCTACCGCACATTAAACACGTTTAAAACAACCTTTTAGCCTACCACTCAACGGGGTGTCGCAAACCGCAAAACGCTGGCATTCTTTTTCGTGAACCATAATTGACGAAGTGCTCAAGCAATCTTCTCCCTTTTCTTCAATGGCCAAGGCCTCCAGCACTTCATGTGCAAAAACGTTCTTGTTCCTATGAAGGACAGTTATGCTGGTGAGCTCTGCATCATGTCCACAGGTCCGGCAATGAGCTGACAAATGTCCCGCTGATGTACTTTTCACAGACGCTGCGCGCTCCTTTGCTATATCGTCTATACATCGGCCAGTTTGGCCGATGTAGCTTTTCCCGCAAGAGAGGTGAATACGATAGACGACCCCCGTTTCGCATTGGGCATAGCGTGTTCTACGGGCTGTGTCACATATCGGCTGTTGATCACGTCCTTTGTTGACCCTGCGGCACAGGGCATATTCTTTGTTCGGTGTGGAACAAACAACCTGAATATCTTGCATGCCTGCAATCTTTTTAGTCTGTGGGTAGGGCACAACCGCGATTTTGCATCGCATTGGTTAATTCACAGCATCCTCGCCGCTTGCTGCTCTCTGCTTCAGTTTCTTGGAGAGGAACTCGCATACACTTCCTAAAAGAGCGCTCGGGTAACCAGAATCGTGTAGTCGGGCGATCCGTTTTTTAAAGCTTGTCTCGACTTGATGATGGCAGGACTTGCTTAGAGCAGAGAAAAGAGCAGTACTGGCAACACTTCTTTTGATGGTCTTCGAATGGCCCGACTCGCAGCGCTAACAGACGTGACTTGCTTTGAACTCCAAAAAAAGATCCAGGAACTTGATTCACTTCTCCAATGGTAGTTCATAGGTAAACACCAATTTTGGGAAACGTTTTTGGAAACAGGTCAAAACCCTTCCTTTACATCCATTCCCCGGATCTTCCACCTCAGTGTCGCATAGCACCAAATAGTCATCAACATACATAAAGATGGCCTTCACCTGCGCATCATTCAGGTTCTCTTGATTTGTCCCTTGCAGCATCCGGCAGGAACATTCTAGAGAACCTGAATGACGCGCTGGTGAAAGCCATCTTTAGGTGGCTTTCCCCTGAATCCTACCTACTGATCGAGCAGGAATACAACTACCTATTGAAATGGACAAAATGGGCACCGAAGGGTGTTGACTTCAATTAGTGCAACACAAAAAAAATAAAAGGGACCGCCACAAACAAGAGAACTTCACGATTTGCACACATGGTGACACAACACCAACCGCTTGTTAATGTTCCACCTATTTAATCCTACATTCTGTTTCTCCTTCTAAAGTGTCGGGTGGCTCTTGAAATTCCGGCTGCACGCAAATTCGGAGCGAAGAGGCGCCATAAAACGAAAGTGGAGAAAAAAGGGAAGAGGGTGCTCACTTCTTGATGAGGACGAGCTCGTCATCGCACACCTTCTCCTGGACCACCTCCTCGGCCTCTCCCAGCATGCTGGCGTCCACAGACTCCTCCCCTTCCATGTTGGCCAGGCTGACCAGCAGCTGGGCTGTGTGCCGGGTAAAGGTTCGAACACGATGCAAGACAGAACTGCTCTGCTAGGCGCGAGCAATTTGGTTACTTTCCGAGGTCATAAGTCGTTGCTCTCCCCTCTTCATCCAGATTGCTTCCCAAGGGTGGTTATTACCATGATGCAATAATAACAAGTACTTCAACATAGCTTTTGCATGTCTAATGTATGTGCCAAACATTTTATACAGGAAGCTGCATTTCATCTTCTACGACTATCTGAAGTTGCAACTGTGTGAACAGAAGGCTCTGATCAGCGGTAATCATACGGTTCATCATCGCACGCTTAGGCAAGAATGTAATATTTCGCTTACCCCAGCAAAAGTATAATACCTTAATGGTAGCAAGGAGGTACCCTTTTATTCGCATGCTTTCTGCCTGCTTTCCCGTACCAACAAATGCAACACACACAAATTCTGCCACTTACAGGATGCCATCACTCTACACAGCCGTTAGAACAACAAATGAAACGAAAGTAACGGGAACGGCGCCATGCCGAGAGTTTGGCAACAAAGTCGTGCGTGTCTCCCTTGCCCGAACTCGACCGACCAAACCCAGAGCGGGACACCCACCCCCAGTAGCCTTGGCGATGCGTCGGAGGTCCTGCTTCTTGCAGCGGCGCACGCCCATTGCGCCGGCCTCAACAAAGTACTTGAGACAGAGGTCATCGATGCCGCCCGTTGTCAGGATCACATTGGCCCCGGCATTCAGGATCTTCTGGATTCGCTCCTTTGTGATGTCCATCTCCCTGGACGAGAGAATGTGCAACGAAACAGCTTGTAGCTACGGCTTCCGAACAAAAAGTGCAGGAGAAGAAGTCAGGGTGAGCAAGTTGGTTATACGATTCTAAGATTTAAGGAGGAAATATAAATGGATGGACAGACATGTTCGCGTGTACGTTTTAAATTCTCCTGCTAGACGAGGGGAGCAGACAGCATGCCGGAGTGAGTGCAAACATCACTTCGGCACTTTTTCAGGTTTTACTTAGACAGGGTGTCGACGGACACCGAATTCTACTGGCCTATTTGTTGTCCTGGATGAGCACCATTAATTGCTTCATTCGTGACAATTCCAAAAACTGGTAACTGCTTGTTTGTGCTAGGCTGCAATCTGTACATGGACACCATATACCGTATTTTCACGGATGTAACGTGATTATGAATATAACACGAGGGCAGGTTTTGATGCCCTCAAAAGAAAAAAACATATTACTATTATAACGCCGAGCCGAGGCCGCGTAAATTTCTGCACTCGGGGTATGGCAGAAGTGAAAAGGAAATGGAAATCTAAGAAATATCAGTTTATATTTTGACTGCACTCATCCTCATTGCTAAGATCCTTCTGTTTGCAATCCACTTGGCCACTTCGCAGATATGCAACAGCACAGCGCTGCTTGTCTGGTGGTTTTTTTCCTTTTGTGCGAGAGGTGTGAGCTCCTCCTTGGCAGCCCACAAGCAAAGCAAGGCAAAAGCAGAGGCACCAACACACAAGACCACTCCGGAACAGAAACAAAAAAATGCTCAGGCAGAAAGAAGACTGCACGATTGCATAAATACAGTCGGTGGTCTTGTCTTGGCTTGTGTTGACTAGGCCTCGCTTGGCTTGAATTGGCCAGTGCCCGCATGGCGCGCTGCATTTCTGCGGCATGCTTTTACGCGTGCATTGTACAAACACAAAAGCTATAAAAATGCTTTTTATGTCATCTATTCCACCCTTCATGTGGCCCAAAAGCTAATAAATTCCGTCCAACACCCCCCATCTTTTCCCACCCAATCTCCTGCATTGAGCCGGAGGGATGGCTTTCTCCAGACTCGTGCACCTTGTGGCTGAACTCGATTCCAAATATAACGCAAGGTGCGTTTTGGAGCAAGTAATTTGGAAAACAGAAACTTGCGTTATATTCATGCAAATGTAGTATGCTTCTTTTTCCAGCAGTGATCCATTGAATGACAAGGGGAGCATGGTATCCTTCAAACACTATTCCGACGTCCATCTCGGAGACGTAGAGTAAAAAAACAGAGATTTGTCGTACCAGTTCCATAACTGGAACTGTCACGGCCACTTTGAATTGATAAGAGAATGCGACATGCTACGCAATTGATGCCTTACAGACAGTGGAAAACGTTGCCAACAAGAGCAGCAGACAAGCAGGCAAAAACAATGACAGCAGCTCTTCTGTCTGGCATCTGCTAAGACTAATCAGACTTTCTATTCCGGTAGGATTAACACATTCATGGTTCCATGCTGGTTTGGACTCTCAGGAATTTTCGCCCGTTAAATCGAAAATTGAGCTCAATCATTGCAACCAGATTCTAAGCACCTTTCCAAAGGTGTAACTGCAGAAAACAAACACGATGGGCAGAGAACTTCCACAAAAACAAAAATGTCCAAGTCTGAAGGAGTTCTCCCACACACCTCTGCCTGATGGCCTCCAGCTTCTCGGGGTCTGTGACCAGCACCTGCACCCCCATGTGCATCTTGGCCTTCTGCAGGCTGAAGTCCAGGCATGCAATCTTGGCATTCGTCACCTTCTTCGTCATGGCTGCAATGCACAGTGCACACGCACCACTCAGAGACACCTACATCACCGCAGCTCAATCAGACGGGCCTCCAGATCTGCCAACAGCTTAGAAATACAAGTAAAGCACAATCAAAACTAATGCGCTTTTGTGTGCGCATAGGCCATGCGGCTCCTGGAAATTGCGTATTTCGTGACGTCGCGCCGAATCCTTGCGTTTCCTGGGCGCGTATAAGACAGTTGGATGATGTCAACTTTTTCTGAACGAGCACAAAAATGCGCTGTGACGTAGTAGGGTACTTCTTTCCCGGCCAATCGGTTGAAAGCACTAGTTCCGGCTCTACGTTTCTACGCCGTCTGGCGCAGATGCCCTCTGCTCGCCCGAAGGCGCACTTTTGCACCGTCCTAACCAATGCAGATAATTGTGACTCAGAAAGCGCCCCGGAAACAGCAAACACGTCACGAAATACGCAATTTACGGGAAGCAAACAGCCTACGTGTGCACAAAAACGCGTTGGTTTGGATCACGCTTAAGCGAGCTCAGTTATTCCACTTTGCAGCTCTCAACGGCGTGTCAGCACAGGCATGCACTATTAGTTTCCTGAGATATCAAAGCACCACCAAAGACAGCCAACTTATATTTAACGCAGAAGAACTGAAAGACACTTTCAGTGATGTGATTGGCTCGAGTCATTTTGTAGCACCTTTTGGAACAGCCAAAAGTTCATTTTGTGGCAGCAAAAAGAACCTTTGGAGCAGAACTGTGAACTTCACCCGCATCTAATCTATGGTGAATAACGTGTTAAAAAAGTTAAGATATCGGCCTGTCAAATAGAAATACAATGCCTTCTTTGCTGTCACACTGCTGTGCAACTACACAAAGATCCCGTGCAATGTAATTATCCCGAACACTGAACTAGAGGTTCATTCAGGACTGCATCAGACATAGAAATAAAATATTCTTACAATAAGTATATGCCTTTGTCCTCTAGAAGCAGCTGCATCATTTTTAAATTCCAAAAGCTTAAATAATAATGATAATTCTATATAACTTCAAAGTTTTCATCATTATAGCACACCAACGATCTTTTGCATGTGGTCGTATACAAAATCGTATGTGGGCATTAAACATGTTTACTTAAATCCAGTATATTTTGCTCAGTCCACCGGCAAGCTTCTATTCGTCAGCAGCCGAAGCTGGTGTAATTTCAATTTGAACAACTTATCAATTGACTGACTTCAAGGAGTGAAAGCCCTACCAGAAAGGTGAAAAGGAAACGAGGGATTTCACATACAAGATAAACCTAAAATGATACGTCCTTATACCTACTCGGATTTGTATCAACCCTCTCGATATACTCATATATTATTTCTTAAATCTTGCCCGAGGAAACAATCACGACCCGACCAATGATGTTCGCTGCTATTCAATACATTGCAGACGTGCGTGCAAAATAACTGTGGTTTTCTTTGAGAACTTTGTGCGATGTTGCATCGTCATATCAACAAGCCCAACATTCGAGATTTTTATTCTTTAAATACCACACTTGGAAGGTGTTTTCTCCAAGACGCATCTGCTTCGCAGCAAAGCACAGCATGCAGAATAGCTCTGCCTAAAATATGGTTGCTTCTCTGCAGTGCACCAAAGCCTATTAAGAAGCGCACTTGCAGGAGCTAGCAAAGCCGCCCAACTTCGAGAAATTAGAGCTACAGATGCTGGAGAACTTCCAACAACTGTCATTTTCGATACAAGGTCGAACTGAACAGTACGTAATCTGAGCCGATATTACGAATCGTTCCAAATAGGCACCATCCTACTGTAACGATCCGGCAATGTTTCGAGACCTGAATTGTTAGAAGGCAGTCAAGAACCAAAATGAGCTTTTGGCACAGCATTGGCACAACTCCTCACATATTGGTGAATTGTAGCAGCATGTAACAGAGCAGGTTCAGCTCATTGGTGCAGTTTGGTGCAATTGGTGCAGCAATCCCACCCCTGTACTTTCTACTGTTCTAAATCTGTCGGCAACCAGCTCAAATACCTTTACCAGAAGGGTATTGCATTGCCAAAACAAATGGAGTCGTCAGTTACATCCCACATAATCGAGACATGCCCATTCCCTTTGCCTACATTTTCTCTGAACTACACAATCAAGTTCCCCTTAGTTTTCAGAAATGAACTCATGTCAACAAATATAACAGGTTTAACAGATCGTTACTGAAATCGGAAGGTTGGTTCTACCTCGCTGAAACATCTTTCAGTAAACTGTGTTCCCCAATCGGACTTCACCCTCCAACTCACCCTGAGATGCAACGGTACAGTTGAGGGCGTACCCATGGACGAGGACACTCTCCCGAGCGCTGCGGCCATGCGCCTTGAGAACATTCACGGCCTTGATCGGATAGCGGAAGCCCCCTTGCCGTCGGACACCTTTATCGCCATAGCGGCCTCCACTACCATGCTGGCGAAGAAGTCCGAGTCCCTGTGCCCGACCGTCCGTCAAGGAGCCAATACCATGGGCCACGGGCAGTTCACAAAGTTGTTTTAGAGAAATTATGAAAGAAGAAAAAAAGAGAAGAGGGATTTCAGGTAGCTCGAGAAAAGCTTGTCGCTTTTAATTACCTTGTACCTTCATGCTAGCCAAAAGAAAAATTTGAAGCGAGGAACGTAACAGCCGGGATCGTCACATGGACACTGTCGGGGAGGGGCTTTGTACTCCTGACAACGTTCTAGTGATCCCTTTAACTTGCAACTTAAAAAAATAAAACAAAATATTCTTGAAGGAAAACTAAAGCAGTCAAAGTTTGGTTACTTCTGCGACAAACTATATAACCCCTACATTTTACCTTTGTGCCATGATGAAATAGGCGAAGTAATATGGAGCGAAATGGCACAAGTTACACAGCAATCCCATCTTCTATCATGACAGAGTACCCTGCTCCAAGTTCCTTGTTTCAAGAAGCTTGTTCCACAGCATACCTCCAAGTTTCACACTTCCACAAGTACCACATATATTCCAACCGGTTCATAAGGAACTCCATCAAACACGCATTTTAGTTCGATGTATCCCGTAATTTGCTATATCAAAACCGGGCCTACCGCAAATTTTGAGGCCGGAGCTTTGTAATGAACAATTATTTTCTTGACGCTATGGTAAACCCGCATTAATGAATTCTTCAGCGGACTGCGAAGAACATTTATGACCTGCGAAAGTGTAACTGATAACACTCTAGGCGGGCTAACAGCTGAAACAAAAAGTAGCCTTCGAACTCTTTATTCTGCGAGGACGTTTAAACAATCGGAGAACCCTGCTGCGTGCGGAAAGAAAAATCTTTTACCATTTTAGCTGACTGCAAAGCCTTTTAGATGCGGGGCATCTCTTGCTCGGGTCTATGTCCCGCGGCCTTGTAGTCCGCACTCGCACTACGCACGCGCAACTTTCCTCCTTCCCTCTCTCTCTCTACCAGCTGCGTGCACTGCGCGTTCGTTCGCTTCTACTCACACCGCACGCGCAACTCTCTTCCTCTAGTCTCCTCTCCTTCAAGTGTGAAAAAAAAATAAACGGCGAGCGCCGAGCGTTCCAAGTTTCTCTGCCGCGAGCCGCGACGAAGGCTCGCGTAGGGAGTAACGCTAGGGCAGTCGGTGGCGCCATCTCTCGACGTCAGCACGCAACTGACTCTTTCCTCGGAACCAACACGATGCTCCGCATCACCCCATGGTTCCCCTCGGGAAGATGGTGTAATTTTTTTTGTCTGGGCTTAGATCCATGATCTGCAGTATGGCAATTGTGTCCTTGAAAGAAATGTGATTTTGCTCCGGTGAAGCCAGAGTCTGAGCAAAACTAGCGGAACCGTACAGAGAGGAAAAGAGAGCTGCGCAGAGCAGCCAAGCTGCAGCGAAGATTGCTGGTTGCACGCAAATGCTGCCACCTATCCAGCCCCAAACGTGCCATGATAGCAGGCAGAAGTTTGATGATCGCTAAAATCTGTACCTTGCACCAAGGAATCATTTCCAGCTTGTCAAAGAACAACGTAAGACGGTTCCCATTTCCTGCACGAACCTGATTAGCACGCTGAAGTCAAAAAAAAAAAAAAAACAGAGTTAAAAAACAAAACACAGCAAGCGGTGGTTAGGAAGCAGCAGTCACCTTCTCTGAAATTTCACATTCGGAGAGTACTTGGTAAGGAGAAAAACAAACTATCAGTGGAGACTGCTCCCAACAGCGTGTCCTGATCCTGACTTCTTTCTTTTTTAGTGTTTTTCTCTGCAGTGGGTTGCTATTTTTGTTTGCTGTTTGAAAGGCTTTAAATTTATGCATTCCTTTATCTTCTCTCTTTTAAAGGAAATACACTTTAAAGTGTATTTTCAAATTCCTTTTTATACGGGATGGGTGTTGGTGCTTTTTCGAAGTTTGCACAATAATTCGCTGCTTTGGGCTTGCTATAAACGGGTTCAACAGTAGCCCCACTGCTCGGCATCTTACGCCAAGTAGTTCAAAACAGTTTCCGAGGCCCCAACCAGATATAAAATGCCGATGTACATTTCATGTTTCCCACTCTTGCTCCTTTTCTACTTTCCCATATCCGCTCCCCACTTCATTCTGCACAATGTGGCTCGCCTTGCAGCTTAGAAAACAAAAAAATTGTCTCACCCACAAAAAAAAAAAAAAAAAAAGTTTGTATGTTGGCTTTTTAAGATGTATGGATCATACGAAACATAGGCACTAAAGTGCACAGTGCAACAAAGCACCCTCATTCATTCTCGTGACAGGACTTCCAGTTCCAGTAGCAGTGCGGGGGCAACGAGGCTGTCAGCTGATCTGCTTCCAGAACAGGAAAGGATACGGTCCAATCAGCTTTGATGCCATGGCGGTCTTGGCCACATTCACAACACACTCGTGGCCCAGTTCCTCGACAGAGGTGGTCAGGTGTTCCTGGATGTACCTGCAAGCCTCCCTGCAAACGACACAAAGGGGTAAAGTAATGGAAGCCTTCGAGTAAACTGATCGAGCGGCAGACAAGGATTCCCCAATCATTCTAGGAGGAGCCATCCATTAAATAAATAAACGAAACTAATCCATTAAACTAATGACTCACTAGTAAGCACAACGAAAAGAGAAATCTTCCCAGAGGAAAACCACGGCTAAGATGAAACCATGGTACGGTATTCGAGGTTGTATTGCCTGCACGTGCCAATGTCTCGCCACCAATTGATACGGAGAGCTAGGAAAAACCGACACTAACACCAAAGTGCTTTCGACTGACAAGAGAGGATGCTTCGGAGCGATAAAAACTAGCGAGAACCTACATTGCTTCTATGGGTATTTATGGACAGTGAGGTTTTTCCGCGCGAAACTTCTGGGCTTGAAATGGTGTCAGCAAGTCTACGAGCTACAATGAGATGATTTGGAGACCCTTCGCTGCAGAGGCGCGGGTATTAGGTGCTCCGTTGTGACAACAGTATCGTGACACTGACAAATGCAACCTGCCCTCGAAAATTGTAAAACCGACTCTAAAATATTGTGTGGCTCCTACCAGGACACACGGATGGCTTCCCCGTCTCAAACACCACTCCCAAAAATTTCGGTCTGCTCTCCCACTTCGATGATCAACAGCTATAGCAGGCCTGCCTGGGTTTAATTGGTCCCTAGCGCTTCCAATGCACCAATAAGGTGAGAATGGCAGGGAAGTTCGGTTGTCCCGCCTCTGGCGTGAGCTTGCTACTCGTCAACCCTTCAGCATCTCATGCACCTTGGGGTGCACGCGCACGCAGCCAGAGGAAGGCATAGAGCACGGGCCGGGCAATCAAGAGACATGCCCGGCCGTTCTTCTGCATGAATAGATGGATGCTAACAGCTGTTCCCTTTAAAACGGGTGGTAGCTTGCGCCACCTAGCCTAGACCATTCTGTCGACAACTACAATGTTTCACGACACTTGGTTCCGAAGAGATGAAGAGGCAAAAATGTTACAGTGCCCAAAAACGTTCGAACGAAGCAGCACTGGCAGAAACAGTGCAGGCACGTGGATACACCTTCTATACTCTGTTTCATACTTAGCGTGCAATGCTGTCAAAGCTACTGGTGCGAGCGCGTGGCTTCACCTATAGCTTTGTTTGCGCGAGAACGCGTGCGAATGATCAACGAGATCAAGCCCCACGCCGCACCAGTAGCTTTGGCAGCGTTGCACGCTAAGTATGAAACAGAGTATACACAATCCATCTCCTCTTTTCCCCGCTGAGTATAAGTATAAGAAAACTGAGAAAACTCTTAACAGAGGAAGAGCCCTTACTGAAGGCAGCCTGTGGTGAGCTGGAGCTCGGCACCACTTACGCGATAATTTTGACTTTACTCACTTGCAGGCGAGACGGTAACCACTGATGATGGAGGTTGGGTGAATCTTGCACTTTACCAGCTCGTCGGCGTTCTTGAGCAGCTCGGCTGCAATGAGCACCTGGTACGGGAAGACATTACGCATTATGCAATATCCAAGCTAAGTTCAGTTTGCACGTGTAACCTTAACCTAAACCTTAAAATGGTGACACAACAAAAAGCGAAAAATATACCAGGCATTAAATTTGCAACAGTGCCGACATTTCAACATCACTTCCATTTCCCACAACAACCAATACTTCAGAGAAAAAAGCGGTGCTTTAGAGGCTCAGCACTGAACTATAGACCTCTTCATCTCAGTAGTTACCTGACCGGTGGACAAGGGGCACTGACACATGCGGCACCATAAGGTATCTTCAATTTGGTTGGTTTCGGTTTAAGCGCGCTCGCGGCTGTGTTGGTGTGTTATGTCTTTTTCGCATATTTTTGTGATATAGATCTATCTCTTGTGGTACAGAACTAATGATACAGTGGTAATGGGCCACCATGAAAACTACAACGTAGTTACAAGCCTAAATTGTGGACATGTTAACGAACACCTTCATCTGATTATGATCCTTGTCCGGCCAAGTTCGGCGGCAAAACGACTGAAATGATGCCGTGGAAGGTCGGCGATGTCTACGGCCTTACTGGACGTACTTGCTGGTACTAGTTTTCATAAAAATGAACTAATAAAGAGGCTAATGCACGGAGACAGTGAAAAAGCAGATCAATGGCCTAACAATGTGCTTGATTGCACAGAACAGATGAACTCGCAAGTTTATAGTGCCCACTATTCGGTTTTCGAGGACACCAACGTTTCGTGAAAATTGCTGACCGGGAAACCCCCCTGTAATGACGCATAGTGTGCAAAAAAGAAGCGATATTGTCTAAATCATTCTTCAGAGAAATTAAGTTCTCGAGGGATGTTTCGATGGTGTTTCTAGGCCGACAACAACATTTTTCCAACTATCACCCCTGCCAGAGTATTCATTAGCAGCATTTCACAATGGTGACTTTAGGAAACTATTTGTTTTACGGACATTTCCTTACAACACACTATTGAGAATTTGAGATAAGGGACAAACCTGTCAATTTAAGTCTGACAACTGTCTTCCGTATAAATAGCACAATGAAATTAAATGGTGCAAGAGAATTGACCTCCAGCAAGCTTGGCTCAAGTCAAATGCAAGACACAACTATCATGGACCTGTGTAGGCAGATCTTTACTTGTTTGAAAAGGTATGCCATTTACTTTCAGCGGCGTCGAGAGTACCATATTTTCCAGTGTATAAGACACACTTTTTTCCCCAAAATTTTTGGCGGTGTGTTTTATACAAGGGCGCCTATGTATATTTTACTTTTGGCAAACTCTGAAGGAACTCCTGTTGATACTGATCAGTCTTTTTTTTAAAACTATTATGACAGCTCAATGCAAATGACACATCATAAATGCAAGTCAAGCTCCCAAAACCAGAATTCCATAACAAAAAACAAAAAATCCATGGTTGCACAATTTTTTTTCTGCAAATTTAGCGCTTCATAAGTGTTCTTAGAGACTATTGCTCTGAGACGTTAATTGGTAAGTACGGCATTTCACAATATTTGCGCAACCACATCGTTATGAAGCTTTTCTGCGGCAAGTGCGTGAATATAGGTGCGTCTTACATGCTAATTTTTACTTAGAAACCAGTGAAAAGTGGGGGTTGCGTCTTATACAACGAAAAGTCTTATACACCCGAAAATACGGTAAATCCGGCATCAACAACAGTGCACTCGGGCGATTTCCAACCAGACGGCTGCTTTTCGGCATCACATAATGCATACCTCGGGCACAATTCTCAGGCACTCACAAGCTGTTTTTAAGATGTTTTTCATCCGAGGAGCCCAACCCTTTGTGCCTGAATAAATTAGTTGAATTGGATATCTTAAGAAAATTGAACGACTGCAGACATGAGACTGAACACAATGTATAGTTTCTTTAAATTCATAAACAAAGAGACCAAGCAAATGTTTATACCGCAAAAATTATTCCCCCATATAATAAAAAGCAGCCGCTTTGGACGTGTTATGAATGCAAAGCACGATGCTTTCAAGAAACAGACATAGTGACTCCTTGCGTTGACTCTATTTGCCTCCTCCTTTAAGATCATAAATGTGTGAGCACACATATACCTTGTGCTTCTTATTGCGTCATACATAATTGGCCTTTCAACCCTCGTGTATCTTAGTCATCTACACACAACGTGTGCTAGTGCTAATGCTGATTCATATCCTCACATATACCAGTATGCCGATGGTGCAAATAGTCAAAACGTGCTATAAAATCAAGTGCACAAGTTGTACACATAATGAGAGCATGCAGTTAGGTAGTAAAAATAAGTATCGGACGACACTTCACGAAGTAAGATAAAAAAAAGCAGGATAAAATGCGCCAAAAAACATTAATACAACGCATTCGCCTGGGCACAGAGGGGAGAAAGGAGTGACTGATTTGAAGCCGCGTCACGTGATTCTAAGATGGAAGCGCCCATGCAACCGAGGGTGAAATGGTCAATAAAATGTAAAGTTTAATATAAAGGTGATGTAAAGCACAAGTTAAAGTATAATCTGAAAACAGGTCAACTTAGTTTCTGTGGACCTACTAGAATTGGTTGCTTTTCTATTTAGAAAACTTTCAATTTTTAACCTAGAGACATCTTGCTGCCACAATCCCGCTGTAGCCGTGTCCACGATAATCCTACGGGGTTGAAGGATCTCGCAAGCAGAGCAAAATCGAAGGATTTCCTAAGCAGAGTGAAATCCAATGTCACACAATGCAATACCATTTTTTTTTTTTTTTTTGTGATTGGCTAGGCATTTTAACACGGCATGACGAAATCTCACTTTCCGCTCCCCAATGGACGTTAAAACTCACCACAGACGTTGTGCCGTCGCCAACTTCTTGGTCCTGCAAGTCAGCCAGCTCTACAAGCACCTTTGCAGCTGGGTGCTCCACCTCCAGGAGCTTCAAGATGGTGGCTCCGTCTGTTCGTGATCGTCACGTCCTGTGGCGAAGTCCCCGCAAAAGCAGGCCGAAAGAAAAAGGGAGGGAAAGGGGATCAAACATTAACCTTTCGTTTTGCTAATCGAATCGTCACAAACACGGAAGAGACGCGAGATCGGGCACGAATGCATCACCCCTCATATCAACGTGAACTCCACACGGTAAACGTTCAGTCCACTACTTTCATTTTTGAAATCACAGGGGGAGGGGGGCCATGTTGTGCCCTAATGCACCTGGAAAAAAATTAATTAATAAAGCTGAGGGTTGGTGTGGCTCGGTTTGTCATACTTTTGTGACCTGACACTAAATATGAGTGTGAATTAGTTTTACACATCACACCACCACATTTAGAAGAGATAATAAGATCCAGTTCTCTCAGATATGTTGGAATAACCATTGCTAATCTAAGCATAGTTAAGGAAACTTACTCCAATGTCATCCACCAGCATTTTGTCAAGGCCAACAGGTCCCAGGGAACTCTTGACAATGTTGGCAATTGAACATGCTGCCATCACTGGAAAAAAAGGCAACACAAAGTCGCATTAATAGAAACTGAAAAGAGTACCATTCATTATAGAAAGGAAAAGAGTAGCCAGAGCAACAAACAAAAGATGTGCGTTTTCACCCCTCATATCAACGTGAACTCCACACGGTATAAGTTCGGTCCACTACTTTCTGATTTTGAGTAATCACAGGGGTGACACGCACGGTGCAACAAAGAATGCCTCCGCGATGGATTCGAACCGAGCACCTCCCGCTCACGAGGCGAACGCCGAACCATTGCGCCACACCCGCAACCAGGTATTACGATACCAATCGTTAAAAATAAGCATTCCAGCTTGTGGCCCAATCGATCTTTTCGTATTGTACGCATTGTGTTATACTATTAGTAATCTGCCAAAGAAAGCTACTAAGCTACCAGCAAGAACGAAAACATTGTCCGGCTTTCGGCACAAGCCCCCCGCTCCTTGAAGGGCGGAAAACATTTCTAGTAGAAAACCTACAAGCTTTAGGAACTAACAAACGAGACACAGAGACGACGTGACGTACTCTAATTTTTAGGACACAATCCAAGTATTATTTCTTTTTCTCTACTTGTTTGCGGCGTTGGCCATGCGGTACGAACAGGTACGAGCTGGACGATCGAATTTAAAGCGATTCGGCCTAAATGTGTCCACTTAAAACAAAACATTTGGGCGAGTCACGATGTGTATAAGACACGTGCGGTGTTTTAATGTACAGTTTTTGCCGG
>JAZHYW010050719.1:0-42568 GCA_037355805.1 Ixodes ricinus | reverse complement strand
AAGCTTCGTGGCTATATTTAAACACTGCCATAATGCAGCTTTTCCTTTACGGTAAAGTAAAACCGGACGTAAAAAATTAGAAAACTATAAATAACTGGAGACCTATACTAAAGCATAAATGAAAAAAAATCATCGTGTTAATTAGTGTTTGGTTGAATTTAAAAAATACAGAAGCAAACTGAACTTCGACATGAAAAGGCGAAATGTGAATACCATCAAAAATAAATTTCTGCATATTCACAATGATCATAAGAAAGTATGGGACATGAAAAAAACAACTTAACCAACCGAAAGCAAGCCCATTCTAGTGTGAAAGATATATATTTATAATGTAAACGTCACCGGGAAAGAACTAGCAGATGAAATAAATCGGCACTTCGCTAACACAGGAACTTATACAGGGGAAAATGCACATGTGGAGAAATGCGTGCTCGGAAAAAAATCAACTCGAATCAATCATGTTTTTTCCAACGACGCCATTGAAAATCGACAGAATCATTACAAATTTAGAAAATGATGTTGCCGCTGGGGATGACGAAATAAAAGCTTTAGCAATTAAGCACACCATGAGCATCATTGGCGCTATATTATTCGATCTAATAGATACCACACTTGTGTCTAGCGAATTTCCCGATGAGTTAAAAATAGTCAAAGTTATTCCCGTGTGACCCCCATTAATAATTATAGCCCAATTTCAGTCCTACCAGCTTTTTCGAAGATCTTTGATAGAGTTATCAATGATAGGCGAATCAGTTTTTTTAGAAGCATCAAATAACACAGGCTCAATATGGATTTCAGAAAAAAAAGTCTGCAGAACTAGCACTGATTGAAATAAAAAATAAAATTGTTGAAAATACTGAAATTAAGTTGTATACACTTGGCCTATTCCTAGTTCTTACGAAAAGCTTTTGATACTGTGCAATACAGTATTCTACTAGAAAAGCCTAAAATTTGCGGAGTTGGAGGAGTCGCATTAAAACTAATCAAATCCTATCTTACAAATCGATATCAATATGCTTATATCAATATTCAATAAATTAGTAAAATGAAAATACAAATCGGCGTTCCTCAGGGTTCTATCCTGGGGCCTCTGTTGTTCCTTGTATATATTAATGATATAACAAAAATACCAGGCCCTCCTGAGCCAATAATGTATGCGGACGATACAAATGCATTTTTCGCTGGTTTTACAAAAGGGTGTTTAGAAAATTCTGCAAATGACTACCTCTTGAACTTATAAAATTGTCTACAAATCAGTCGTTTAGGTTTAAATACAAGGAAAACTAAGTATATAATTTTTAAACCAGTAAATAAACGAGATTGCAGCTCTATCAATATAACGTTTGATGGAACCTTGTTAGAGCAAGTAAGAGATACAATTTTTGGGGGGTATATGGTTTTCCGAGAACCTATCGTGAAATACACATGTTAATAAACTTAAAATTGAATTATCTCTAGTTACCGCCAGCTTATATAAAAGGCCAAACGTAGTGCCTACCTGATTAAAACAAACGTTATATTATTCATTATTTCACTCTAAAATTAGTTATGGCATCTTAGTCTGGGGAACAACAACTGTTTCGAACTACAATAAAAATAATTATATTACAAAAGATAATACTGCCTATACATGAAAACTAGAGGTGATAAAATAAACTTAAGCGCGCAGCCACTCTTTGTGAAATATAATATGCTCAAGGCAGACCAGGTTTACAACTTTCAACTGTTACAATGGATACATAAGAACGAACTGCACACCACCCCAACAAATAGCGTGAGCGCATATACGCTTCGAGATCCAAAGATAAAAATGCCCACCATAAGAACAAATCATAGCCTACAAACTTTAAATTTTCAAATAATTTAAATTTGAAACAATCCAGATATGAACATAGACTATAACTTCATCTGGGTTTTCTGAAATATTTCGTCACGTATCTGCTCCTTTTATTATATGTGGAGATTTCAATGGACACCACACAATGTGGGGGAGTGACCATTGCGATCAACGTGGAAATGTTATTGCCGAGTATGCTGGACAAGTATAACATATGCGTCCTCAACGACGGATCACCGACCTTTGTTCGTGGCCCTACCTACTGCAGCTGTTTAGACCTGACTCTATGCTCTCCAGACATTTCACCTCAAATGACATGGATGACAGACAGGGAAACCCGAGGTAGTGACCATTTTCCCATCCTCGTACAACACCCTCTTCTTAATATTCGTGGGCAGCAACATAGAGCACGGATAACAAACTGGCAGATGTTCAGACATTTAAATACTTTAAAACATACCGATTTAAAAGAGCCCGATGATTTTGCAAACTCGATTTTGCTCAGTTACGAACGAGCAACGCGTCTTGTACCTGTACCTAACGGACACGTTGGTGTTAATGGTGAATACGAGAAGCTGCGCGCAAAAAGACGAAGAACAGAACGCCGCTATAGAAGATCAGGCAATGTAGAAGACTATAACCAGGCCCAACATATTCACAAGCTTGTGCGTCGAGAGCTGCAAATTCTCTCAGTCCGCCGATGGAGGAAGTTCAGCGGTAACCTGACCCCCTTCACACCGATTCCAATAGTATGGAAAATACTTCGTTCTCTTCGCACGCCTGTTATGCAAAAACAACCTTTCCGCGCGCTAGCTCTTCTGAGGGGCATATCGGAAGTGACAATCGGGGATGAATTTTGCGCTCTGTTAGCACAACAAAGCGATGTGGTAACAACTTCCCAATACCAATCTTCCAAGACGCAGGCTACTCGTACTTTCGAGAACGAGAGGCATCTAGTGCATGCAGAGCTAGATCATGAAATCAACATACGTGAAATTTATTGTGCGCTTCACAACACCCGCAAGTCTACAGCTCCTGGTTTCGATAAGATCACTTACGATGCACTAGCAAATCTCGGCCCCGATGCCACCAGCACTCTTCTCGAAATATACAATGAAGTTTGGAGAACAGAGACAATACCGGAATCGTGGAAGCTAGCTAAAATAGTTCCGCTCTTAAAACCTGGGAAATCACCACTGAGCTTGGATTCCTTCCGCCCTGTAAGTTTAACCAGTTGCGTCGGAAAGCTGCTCGAGAAGATCTTACATAACCGTTTGCAGTGGTGGTTGGAAACTAGTAAAGCGTTTCCCCAAGAAATTACAGGATTTCGTCCACGTAGATGCACAATGGATGGCATCTTAGACCTCACCACCAGTGTAGAGTATGAACGAGATAACGGAAACATTACAGTGGCAGTGTTCCTAGATATTCGCCGAGCATTTGATACGGTTAGTCACGCTCATGTTCTTGAAGGACTTGTGCTTCTTGGTGTACACGGACGCATGCTTCGCTGGATAGAAGAGTTTCTTCGATGCAGGAACATCGTAGTGTGTACAAATGATGGAGACAGCAAGCATCATGAACTGCACCATGGAGTACCCCAAGGTAGCGTGTTGAGCCCTACTCTTTTCAATGTCGTAATGGCGCAGTTACCGCAGAAACTCCAGCCACCTTTACGAATATCTATATATGCTGACGATATTTGTATCTGGATCTCTGGCTCGTCCCCAGATATTTTAAAGAATCAGTTACAGATAGCCTTAGACACAACAAACAATTTTTAAGGGAACGAGGAATGGAGCTATCTGCCACGAAATCGGCATTTATACCATTTACCAGAAGAAAGCTTCCTGGTTTTGAACTTAATGTAAATGGAGACTCAATTCAGAGAGTTCAATCATACAAATTTCTTGGAGTCCTACTGGATCAATCCCTGACTTGGTCCAAACATATAGATATGCTGGAGGGGAGAATTAATAGTGTAATTAATGTTTTTCGATGCATCGCGGGTGCAAAATGGGGAGCCTCAATAGATTCAATGCTCTCATTCCACACGGCGCTAGTGCGACAAGCGATTGCCTATTCTATACCTGTGTTACAGGGGCTTTTCAACACATCAGAAGCTCGCCTTACTTATATACTTGCAAGAAGTCTAAGAGTATGCTTAGGTCTTCCGCGAGCAACATCCAGTGCGCTTGTACTCGCTACAGCCAAAGAACCACCAGTAACTATCCTAAGAATCCAGGAAGTCTGTCGTAATTTTTTTAGACTTTCTGCGCGGCCCCTTTTAATGAAATTCTTTCTCGCAAAGGGATGAACTTTCTTCGAACATTAAATTTCGTGCCCCTGTTAATCCCTGAACAAACACACTGGGTTCAGGACATTCATAAGCCACCATGGATGCTACCATTACTAGACATCAACATGAACATTCCAGGCATGGAAACAAAAGCATCGGTCAATACACACGTTGCAAGGACATTGACTCTTGCACATCTACAGCAAAAATACGACGACAACATCCACGTGTATACCGACGGATCAACCAAGGATGAAGGATCAACATCAGCATTTGTGGTACCCCATTTCAACCATTGGTCATCCTTTAGGTTGTCACATCATACTTCTTCAACTACCGCAGAATTGCATGCTTTACTCGCGGCTGCAATGTACATCAAAAATAACTTGACAGCGAATTCCTGGGTTATATGTACCGACTCCAAGCCAGCACTGCAATCCATTAAGGCCCTGAATACTCGCAACGAAAATATGTCTCTTGTGTACCGAATTTGTGAAGAACTTGGGGAAGCAATAGGATTTGGACATACGGTACACCTTCAATGGGTTCCTGGACATAGCGGTGTTTCAGGAAACACCCAAGCTGACCAACTGGCCACGGATGCATATGCAAGCAACAACGTCCAGCTCACACCTTTTACAAAAAGCGATGCCAAGTGGTACATTCGTTGTCTGAGAAACAGGATGTCCCCTGACACGTGGCTCAAGAGCATCTCGGAACAGAGCCTACTCCCTTTAATTGACCCAGACCTTCAGTGTCCAGTTCATAATTACTTGAGCAGACCTATTGAAACATTAATTCATCGCCTACGACTAAATGTCGCGTACACCGGCACATTTCTTTGCCGAATTCAACAGGTGGAAACACCGAGCTGCACGTGTGGCCATCCCGTGGAAGACGTTGAGCACATAATAATGGACTGTCCAAGATACGACCAGTGGCGAACTCGATTACGAGTGGGACTAAGCATACTCGACAATCGCTCTTTTTCTTTGGCCAAAGTTTTAGGTCCTTGGCCAGACTTAAAAAGCCAGAAGAGGGCATCAACTTTACTACGTGATTTTTTTACTGAAACAAAGATAGTTGACAGATATTAGGTATTATTCGAAGGTCAAAATACGCACGACGCGCCCTTAAAAGATAACTGCGTTTTTTATTGTAATTTTATTACTATGTTACAGTAATCTATTGTACATATGTATTTATTGCGTAATCGCTTCTCTCACCGTGTAATTTTTTGTGCATGTACGGTAACTGAGATTATTATTCATGGTGTTCTGATTTTATAATTGGATGTTATACATCATTCATACTGTACATTACTTGATTTGAAGTTGCCGGTCCCAGGATATGGGACCAAACTCTTCAACTCATCAAATAAACATTGAATTGAATTGAACATAGACTATAATACAACTTTCTATAAATTCAAAAGTAAATGCAGAACGCTTCTGGTTGCTGGTACTATTACATTTTCATTGTGAAGTTTTTTGTTTTCTTTTTATATTCTGGTTTCTGAAATTATCTTATTCGTTATCTTTATCTGTAGGAATTTAGACCATTTTTTGTCAAAGTTCTTTACTAGTGACCTACCTGAATGTACATTGAATGACGTTATTAATGTGATGCGTGACGCTTGTGGTTTTACTATTTCAGCCGATTGCCTGTATATAATCTAATCTTCACTCTGCTTTGTTGCCTTGTTGTTTTGTTATTGACGGTGCGTTTTGCCTAGCATGTGTGGTCCTGTGATTGCGGCTTCCAGAGTGTGTATTTTAGTTCTGCTTTGTTGCTTGGCCGTTGTAAATGTCACTCCTACCTTATCTGCCACGGCTGAACTGATTGGGGAAGGGGGGTGGGGGCAGAGGCTCCGTCAGGCACTTGTGCATTTATCTCTGCCCCCCCCCCCCCCGCCGCACGCGGAAAAGGGTACCATATTTAAACGTTCAGACTCTGATCCCGGGTATGTCTTACGGAACTTTCTATGCGATGTTTCAAATATTGGTAAGTAGTTCTGAAAACTCGAATAGCACATTGGTATCTATTCCACGTATCTCATGGGGTTTACAGTTACATGTGAAGATAAACTAGACAGGTACGTTTTGGTACAGTTTGAAATATCCTTAGTAAGGACACGACATTTTCGTTTTTTCAGTTCATGGAGGCTTTAATTTTTGCCGGATGAGTTAGTGTCCCAAATTACCACTCTCCAACACACAAGTTGTTTTGATTGAAGACAAGGGCACAACAGCGACAGTTTTTTGCTGGCATTACCAGTGTCGTGTAGGGAACATTCGATGCTCATTGTGAATACCTTGGTACCCATATGTAACTGGTTAATTTGGGTAAGATGTGCCACGCGCGGAAACGCAAGTTTACTAGCAATCTTCAAGTTTTTTTGTTTTCGTTTTTAAGCTTGTGTTGACAAGGTAAAATTGATTTTGATGTGAAAGGCTGCCTCTGCTTAGTTAAAAACAGGTTGATGTTATGAATTTTACGTTTCCCACCTAGTCTCTTGCCTTGAAGTTCAAGTGAAATGTGTTTGGTCTAACTGCTTGGTGAAAATTAGTTTTTAGCAGGCGTGGCTCTGGATTATGCCAGTAATGCGTGAGGCTACTTAGCTTTCTGAAAGATTCGTATAGTCACTGGCATGATTCCTTGTTTGAACGCTGGCTGGGCTTTCGTTATTGTTCTGACGGCGACTACTCTCTAAAAAAAAGCTGAAATACTTCTTGAATAAAAAAAGAGTTAGATGTAAGTTTTGACATATTTTTATCCTGTGAATCTGAATACTACGTTCGTTTTCCGCGAAGATGTAGCTAAACGCGAGAAAATACGAAAAACCTCCGACCGGTCTTGACGTCATACTAGAATCTTTGGGCCGCCAAGCGCGTGTCGCTCTTGTGGGCAGCGCGTGCAATTGAAATCTTGCCAGTTATATTTTTCCGCATTGACGCCAGTTGTGACGTCGCTTTCTGATCTTTTCGGAAATAGCAAGAGTGCGCGTGCATAGCTGTGACGGACGCTGAAGATGCGCGAGAGCAGGGATTCCGAAAACTCCCAGTATGACGTCATGCCCCGGGAAGGAGGGGCTTGAGTGGTACTTTTAGATTTAATTTATGCAGCCTCGGTGCACCAAATTGAAAGATAATCTCGAAATTCGGGATCCTGGAGTCCAAATGAAGACGATTTAGGTGTTTTTCCTCAACCACAAAACCAGTACTAGTTTCCCTCAAACACTGCGAAACCAAGTTTCCATACAATCATTTTTAAAGGAAAGACTCAAAGCCTTTGGTTCAGGCTAGGTCTCTGTTTATACAAGCTTGCATGCCCAAATAGATTTTTTAAAATAATATTTAAAAACAAAACTTCCAGGTAGAAGGTTCGTCACGGATATAACTACACATATTCGAGCTTTAAGATGCGATTCAAGCAAGGATACGAAGTCTGCGGGTAAAAAGTATCGGGATAGATAGGCTGCAATTAGAGTTTTTGGGAGCTAAGTTCGCGGATACCGTTCAAATAAAAACACACAAAAAAGAAAAAGATCACCACAGTATTTTACTGTTGTTTAAGTTCTCCTGAACTCGAATTCCTGAAATAGTGAATTAAATGAAAACCAGAAACAATGTGAAAGTACTGAGGGGAATGTACAGAGAACAAATGCGAGAAAGATAAATATAAACCCCTTAAAAGCGAAAGATTACCAAATAAACGAAGGTGTAGGGATACACAGAAAAGGCTAAAAAGAAATACACAAACTTTTTTTTTTTTGAAAACGCAGAAACAAACCAAGGGCCAAAAATTAGATAAGCTATGATCATATAGGATCGAAAACATTTTTTCCCAAACAGTTCGACCGCTTGCTCGAGATATCGACATTACCGGCCTTTGATTACGCCGCACACTAGCTTCTATCAGAATACAATCAGTATCCGTCCTTCCCCAACGCAATTCAATCTTTCGACGCACTCATTTTTTCTCCAGATACTTGTCTCCTTCTTCGTCCCCAATGGGGAATTCCACGGATGATCACAAAGTCCAGTTCCATGGCGCGTTACAGTCTAAAGCCCGAAAACCGCTTGTGGGCGCCCAATTTCGCTTGAAATCCCTCCCCCGTGGCTTTCTTTGGCCAGCTTGTCGACTCCATCCCCAAACGGTCTCCATTCTCCTTCACCTTCCTTCACGGTGTACGCCAATCCAGCTCTCCCGAATTCCGAACTGTCTCGTCCAGAGGCCAACCACGCTGCAAGAGACAGCCGGAAACCCAAGTCGCTTCCTAGATGTGAGGGTCATCGTCACGGCGTTTATAATTTTTGTTTCTGTCGGGTGTTTGCGGGGAAATAACAAATAAGAGATGTCGGTTTTCGTGAAGGCTCGGTGTTCGTTCGGCTAATGATGTCGCGATGAGCTAACGACGTTTCCCCGCAGAACTTTCATCGAATGACCCGTTGCCCTTAACGTCTTTCGTTATTGAGCTTTTCCTATGTGTGTTTTCCCCTGGAGTCTCTCTCTTTTCCATCTTCCGTGCCGACCTAGTTCCACCACCTGGCTCTTTTTTGTGTCACCCAATTGTCCTTTTAACTTAGTATACATTATACGGCCGCCTCCCCTCCCCTCCCTAAACTAAGGTCTATAAAAGTACGTTAAGCATGACCCTTCACCTTTTTAGCTAAATTTAGCAGAAAAGTTTGCCAGGAGTGTATTCTACATACAGTATATTCTTGACTAAAGTCCGCGCCTGGTGTATAGTTCGCAGAGCTCAAATTTCGGTTGAAAAATTAAAGTGTTTATTTGGATAAACCGCACCTGGTTCAGAGTCTGCCTTTGTTTGTACTTATTCGGCACTTTGTGCCTAGGCTGTATATAAACAAATCTCATACAACACACACTTTGACAAATAGCTGCATTATTAGCTCTACAGAAATGCTTCCATGATACATAAATATCCATCAACATTCTCTCGGTAATCACAAAACACGTCACGTCTTGCCATAGTGAACAATCTAGAAAAACAGAACCTTGTATGGTGCGAATTCGCGGATGGTCCAGACCGCGTAAAATCTCAACTTTTTAATATGTACAGTGAGCGGTCTCGTGATAGGGAATTTCTGAATGCAACCAAATTTCTTAAGTTCCATGGTTTTTACTTTAGTTTCACGCTTTTCTTTTGGTTGATTTAGAACTGAATTACATACATAATTTAATTACAGCAGAACCAAATTGTTCATCACTAAACGCAGGAGATGCCGTTTATGATCGTTTGCGTTCAATCATTGATCGTTACTCAGTCGTTGACGAAAATAATCGCGTACGCTTTTCGGATATTTTCAAATAAACTGACGTAAACATAATTAGTTTAATTTTATGGAAAACGTAAGACATCGCTTTTCAGCTCAGAGTCCGATCAAACGTATGCACAGACGTCTTTAAACATATAAACCATGGGTAAAAAATATACAGGAACGATCACATAGCAAGGACGATTCAAGCGTAAGATAAATTTCCTATAAGTAAACTGAGCTCATATAAATTGCGCTTGCGTCATTCGATTATTTTTATTTTTATTTAATGACGTATATTTCGGATTTATGTTGTGTTGCAATTTTACAAACAAGTTCCTCAAAATATTATCAGAATTCTTCTTTAATAATGTGTACCTATATGTGGTTAGCGGACTTATACGTCAGACTAGTGCGTTATACATACGGGAATATACTATTTCGAATCATTGCAAGTAGGCATATGAGTAATCATATTGTTTAAACAAAAATATTTTTTTAATATAAGATTGTAACAAGTTTTGACATTAATTTCAAGTGAAGTAGCGACGTAACTTCTTCACTTCATTACCACACAGCAAACATTGCACTCCACTAAATTTTTATTCTAACGAACTACGAGGTGTGGACGTTAAACAACAAGGCCGGGTGTTCTGTTGGCGGCATACTTTTAACAGTAGGAATTACATGTGATCTGAGTGGCTAGCTTCCGGAAGAAAATGGTACAAGCCTGGCTGAGCCCCGGCAAGCCGGAAGCAGGCGAGACAAGCCACGAGGAGACAAGACGGGTCATCGTGGCCCATGTAAAAACCTAGCATGGCATCAATCTAAAATGTCTGGGAAACTAAATAAATCGCTTAGAAAGTGTCTGAAACTGCTTCAAAAGGTGTATGGTACTAATTTGATGTCTGGTGTACGAGTATTTGACTGGCACAAACGGTTTTACGAAAAATAGAACGCTGGAGACGACTGCCACGTCAAAAACCGACAAAAAGTTACGCAAATTCGTGAAATGTTTAACAACAATGGCCGATTAAGGTTAATTCAATTAATATTAGATTTGGCGCTCATTGACAAAAAGAGGCTACAACAACTTTACACGAACTAATAAATTTTACACGACATGCGCAATGTCCGTGCCCCAATGGAGCACAAAAACTTCAGTCAGGAGAGAAAGACGAGCGGAGACACATTGGCATTGACTTCATCGGTCGACTCTCAGCAGAAGCTGACTTCTTGAAAAATAATGGTTAGATGTGACGAGATGTAGATGTTTCAGTATTAAACCCCAGAACTCAGAGGAGATCGATGCACTGCAAATCTCCCACAATATCAAGAATAAAACAATTGGCAGCGACCTTTAAGAAGGCCAGTATTTGAAAGTGTACCACTTATATTTGTTTAAAATACATTAAGAAAAACGTCGTATCCAGGATGAGGGAGAGCCTATATTTTTATTAACTTAGCGGAAAACAACGTCTAGCATAAATGACGCGACATCAATTTCTTTTCCAAATGTAGCGGGGAAATTGAATTGCAGCTATACGTTACGTGACGACAATTTTCCCGCCACATATTAAGCATGGAAAACAGCATTGGTGCAAAGGTCACGCGGTAAGGTGAGTGTATATTTTCCGTCTACATTTAGTGGCCAAACAAAATTATCGTATAGTCCTTTAACGTCAGGTCACGTGACATCAATTTTCGGCTAAATTCAGCGGCAAAATTGAATTTCTGTTTAGGTCACGTGGCGCCAAGTTCCC
Organism: Ixodes ricinus; assembly: GCA_037355805.1. NCBI lineage: Eukaryota > Metazoa > Arthropoda > Arachnida > Ixodida > Ixodidae > Ixodes > Ixodes ricinus. The sequence goes on along the minus strand of JAZHYW010050719.1, from coordinate 31,387 downwards.
CACTAAATTTTGCGGGAAATGCACCGACGGACAGACGGAACGACATGTTTTTTGAATATTGGAGTGGGGCTGTTATTAGAAAAGCATCCCATCCTTTAAAAATGAGAAGAACTGTGCACCAAGTATGGGAAGAAACACCGGAGCTACTGAACGGGCTGGCACATGATGACCTGTAGCACTGATTTGATCATGGGAAGATATGTATGAAACCATGTACAGATAGAGAATTTTAGCAAAAAGAGGCCATACTTGAAACGAAGTTGAAATATATTAAATATGAATATTAATTTTGTATTCATTTTGTATTATTTTGTCCACATTCAAAATACGCGCGTAAGGTATTCGAAATATGTCATTAATATTAATCAGAAAAGATTTTAGATATACCAAAATATAATTCCTTGCCCCTCAAGATGCCATTTGTGTAGTAAAAGACAGGCCACACAGTTTTTTTAATTTTGGATTGTTGTTAGTAAATGGTGTCCTTGTGGTATTTGAAGGCACTACAAAATACATCTCACAACTACACATTCGAAACGAATCACAAACACAAACATAGCAACCCACTGAACACTTAGAACCACAGTCCCGTAACTGCTACAGAGCCTTATATAGCCTACATATTCAAGGTAATCATTTTGCCGGTGACCACCTCTGCACTTATTAAGGTTCAAAGTATTCGATCTTCTCTTCGGGAGTCTGTCAAAGCGAGAAACAGTGTTTTGAAGTTCATGGACGCTATCTCTTACTAACAAGCATTGTTACAACTAATAATAATTCGGCGCAGAAGCTAAAACAAGATCCACAAAGACCTGCTCCTAGAAGAAATGTTACTGCTTTCTGCATAGCACCTACGTTGGACGAAGCGAGTCAAGGCATTTTCTTGATTTCAAAATGGTTATTTTGTTTTTCTTACTAGTTGACTTTTTAATATGGTCATTAACGTCACTATATTAAAGTCACTTCTCACATCATGTACAATGGTGAGTATACACATTCAGTGAACTAACAATTATGCTAACACAACCACGCCAAACATATCTGCTCACAACACTTGCTGAAGCACTTGCTGAAGACGTCCCTTTCTTTGTCTGTTTTTTCTACTGAAAAGTTTCCAATTTCTTCCACCACAGTCTCAGGTGTTATATGACATAATTAACATAAAGTGAGCTGATTTATCACTGCGATGCTGCACTACTTCAATGGACAAACTAATCAAATGTTGTATTTAAGCACTTTAGTGTACTCCACATCTGATTGACGTGAACTTTTGATAGGTGAGCTTTTCAATACTTCGGTAGTTTAAGTCAAAACTACCAGAGTATTGCAGTCAAAAGCTACTTAGAGTTTAACACAACAGTATTTACGATTTGCAGGTATTTTAAGAGTAGTCTGCACATACTTTTGATCGCTGTCATTTTTATTAGGGTTGGAGTATATTTTGCATGAAACAAATAAATATTTTAAGAAATCTATGTGAAAGCGTATTTTGTGGCTACTAATTTCGTATTTAAATATTTCAGAACGCATGAAGGAAACTTCAAATGTAGTTTAAATAAAGGTATTTAAAAAAATTCAGAAATATATTTTAGTACTAAACAAAAAATAAAGAAGTGCATATTTTCGGTCTACTTTTTGTGTACTTACAATTATGAACTGTTTAAATAGGCTCAAATCAGAATGTTATATATTTCAAATGTCTTAGTTTTCGCTAAGGCAAGGCATAATAATTAAGTTGTAAGATTGTATAATTAAAGCACACTTTAGCCACCAATATCACTATTTAATAGTCCTATCTCGTACACGACACTGGCTCGGTTTCTTTGAGCACCATCAGTGTTCAAGTCGTTACTCTCAGCGAACGAAGATCAAAAGCTACGAGACAGTGGGTCTTCATTACCCAACGCACAACAAATGAGCGAAAGTGCGGCATGTTCCTACATGCTTAAATAATTTAGGATCTAGGATGCACGCCATCGATAATTCGTACTAGCATTAGTACTTCGAAGCTTCATCTCTGCTCGGATCCAACGATGAATAAAAAATAAAGGCCGGCTTCCTTAAATAAAAAAAAAAAGTCCATCTCAAACTTCAGAAACACATTAGGAATACCGACTAAGTTGTTATAGGAGCCATCAGAAACCGACAGTGTAAAGGTTATGCGAGGAATTCGATATCTCGATAGCCGAAAGGCAATTTACCTTTCTGAGGTGGTCTCTGCTGCGGTTAGTGGTTGTGGAAGAATCAATAAGGCGGGATGTCGTTAGAAATAAATCGAATATGTACTTCTGGCTCACTGTGTCCAACTAGCTTTCCGTGAAATAAAGGAAGAATGTAGACATAGAAAGACTAATGTAGACGCTTAGACGACAATTGCAGAGAACCAAGAAAAGTTTACGCGATTAAACGTTTGTAGCAGAATTTATTTGCTCACACCTGATACAATTGTCATACGCCGACACATTTTGGATTTGTAAATATCGGTGCAATTGTTTATGTACTGAAAATAAATTGTGTTGTGTGTTTGATTAGGCTGGGGGAAGTTTGTCAGCCGCAAAGGACGTCCTGTGTCTCTGCTGTCGATGAGAAATATAGCAAGTGCAGTAGCGAACTTGTGAGCGCGCTCGTTATTAAATTGGAAGCAGTAAGCATAAAAACCGCGATAACAAGCGTTAGATGGTTCCTAGGCAAGAAAGGTAAAAACTAAAGCGACGTCCAATCTACGTAAATAAAGGTGCATCAACTATTGCGAATATTGCAACGGAGACATGTCCGTGCTGTAAGTAATGCGTCACTCCCAGCAAGAACCGATTCGCAGCCCAAAGTAAAAAACCGAAAGAAATCGAAAATAAAGTAGCTAAGTGAAGATTAAAAAAAAAAACGTAAGCGCACAATTCTTACTTTGCGCTTTTTTTTTCCTTCGTCTTGTTTTCAGTTCGACGAGTGTTATGGTCGTAAATCAGGGAGAACGCGCGGGGTTAAAGTGAGGTCAATTTATAGGTTTCGAACGTTTTTTGGTGGGCACGAGTTGCTTACGTCAAGGGCAGTAAAAACTACAGCTACCTTAGTTGTTGGGGGTTTTTTTATCATTTTTTTAGCTTGGGATGTTTCGGACGCTGTTTTCGTCGTGAATGTTTTTATAAGTTTACTTGGTTTATTTTCTCGTTTCAAGATTATATGAGCGCGCACATTACCGTATCATTATCATCATCATTATTATATTCTTTCCGAACGCCAATGATGATTATGATGCATTCACAGCGTAGCTCCAAACATTTTTTTTTTTTGCGGGAATGTGTAAAATGTGCAGGCTTTTAGCGTTCGCCTGGGGTTAGGTCAGTTTTGTTATTCTCAGTTTTGTTCACACAAGAAAACAATTACACAAATTCAATATCAAGTGAATACGTTTTTTCTAGCAGAGCAAATATCTTAATAGCAACGCTCGCTGGTTAATGGGGAGCTTGAGTTTGTTTCTAATGACTGCCAACTCGTGAGAATGCAGCCAGCATGCAAACGTTAAGGACGTTTGGCAAAATAGCGAGTGACTTCTTTCAGAAACGGGAGGAAACTGAAATAAGACATGAATGTAAACTGGCCATTCGTTTATCAAACCTGTCCCCTGCCCCCCCCCCCCCCTCCGCGGAAACCGAGCCTATTCTTAGCCTACCTATTTTTCAATCGCACCCCTATTTGCCATCTGACCACCCATTACGTCGCGCGGACAGTGTAGCAGGTGTAGCAAGGCCTATAAGACCCACAATTAAACTTCCTCGCGGGCTTCTTTCATATAATAAAAAACGGTGAGACATTCAGATGTGCACACGAAGACGTAAAAAACATACCAAAAACTAAGACTATCTTTTTCCATAATTAATCGTGCCTAACATACTTAATCAACCATGGTGCAGCAAATAACAGGCAGCTAGGTGCACGTAGAATCATGCACGCCAAAAAGGCAGAAACCACAAAAAACAAAAGGGTGTTAAAAAAAAAACACGCCGGTGTATTTCTAACAAATGTTCCGGAACAAAATTCCTCGAAGATACAGACAGACTAACAAGAGAAAGCGAAACGCGAAGAACAGCCGCGCACATTCCAAACAATAAACTTGGACCTCCTTAGAAATAGAAAAAGAACGACAAATCGTCTAGGACTTTTCGCCTCGTAAAAATGTAAAAAAACGTTTAGAAAAAGGGATGGTTCTGTCTTTCTTTTAATGGACGACAATCTAATTTCGAAAGCACACGCGCATTTGGATACAGCAAAAGGCGAGACGGGGAAGGGGGTGGGGAAGGGGAAGGGGGGGAGAAAGAGAGGGAGAGTGAAAGAGAAAGCGACGCCTTCCTCACTCTGCCCAATCCAAATCGAAAGCCAAAGCCAATAAAAAAAAATCCGAAAAAAGAAGCGCCTCAGATTCAAGCGAAGACGAAGTCTAAATCTCCGGGCGCCACGCCCGCTACTGCCCGCACTGGGTCGTTAAAATGCAAACTTCCCGGAAAAATAATTTCTCCCAATGAGAACTTGGGGAAGCAAAAAAGGCACCAAGTGCAACAAATGACAGGCGGTACCTAAACAATAAAAAAAAACATAGCACGTTTTTTGTGTGTTTTTTTCTGGGGGGGGGGAGGGGGGGTTGGGTGGGTAAAAGATTTTTCTCATTTGCTCTTCCATTATTTAGATCCTAAATCGGGAGCAGTTACCACTCAGGTTTTGTTTACTGAATCTCTTTCGGTTACGTGTTTTTTTTTTTTTAAATCTTCTACCAATTTTATTTTCTCCTTCTCTAGTTTATGCAAAACCCGCAACGAGCTTCTTCCCGATTATGTCTTGTGGCGAGGAGGTATGCGGAACACGCGCCGAGAGATAAATTACTGAGCAGGTGTGGGGTGCAAAAACGGTTCATCTTCTCATCGGCTTGGTGTGTCAGCTCAGGGTAAGAATAGCGAGTGAAGTAGGGAAAAGGGGATGCTAAGACATATTCCACATTAAAAACTGCAAACCTCACTAAAAAAAAAATTCGAACGTTTGCAAGTAAGACGCGCTGGCGTTGAGAGATTCGGGAATAGACAGCAAAATAAGGAAGATGGGGAGAGAGAAATGCCAAATGGAGATGGAACTAAGGAGAGGCGGGAAGAAGAAGTGCAGCAATGAGTAGTTGAAATGAAAGGTGAAGCGGAAACGATTTTAAATGTCCGCGAAGAAAAAGCGCGGGATTATTACCAAATAATATTTCCAGAGCATTAATTATGGGTAATAATAAAAGTATGATATAAATGTCTTTCTTACATTAAACGAAAACTTTGCTAGATATAAAGGGAGAAATTAAATTAAAAATAAAGCTTAAATAAAAAATATAATTATTAATACAGTTTTGAAAGCAAATTAGGGTGTGATGTGGAAAATAACACAATTGGGACGAATAAAAAAAGTAAGAGGAAGAACAAATTGAATTTCTTTTAAATAATATAGAAATAGTTATTGCAAAAGAGGAGTTCTGAATTAAAACAAATAGCCACACATCGAAGCATACACGGGTTTAGTCAAAAAATAGATTAAAAAATAAAATAAACGAGCGACAGGTAGTGGAAACAATACTACATTTTTAGACGTTTTTGATGATAAAGTTTGTAAAAATCGGTTTTGGCACTAAGTGATACTGCAGTAACTTATTCTGCAGGTATTCTTCAACAATGTTAGTTGTTATCACTCATTTCTGTTGCGTTGGCATTTAGGACTGAAGTATATTTTCACTTTTGCAGTATATTTATTTACTTATTTACATAGAGACCTGCATCGCCTTTCGGCATTATAGAAGGGGTGAGTACATAAAAGACATTAAATTCTAACAAAAACATCGAAACTCAGACAAACTTGTATATACGTTAAACACATCCTTCAATAGCCAACCTATGCCATTTTTTTTTATAGTTTCTGGAAAAAAGAAAACGCAAAAACATCAGTACGGCAAAAGTAGGGTCGGATTTTGTTCTGGTGGTCCGCCCTTCCCGATATATTAAAAGGTTCGTGTAAAAACATTTCTCGACTGATTAAAAGGTGACTGTCAAAATAAATCATGTAAAAAGTTTAACCTAAAAAATTTTTTGTGTTCAACACGTGATTCCCACTTTAAATTATTCTTCATGGTGGTGACACTTGCCCCGCGTTGGTATTCATTTAGGAACAAATTTAGCACATTGATTCTGAATTTTTGCAGTTTTCCTATAAGGTTATTGTGGTGTGGATCCCACACAACTCCTGCATATTTAATACAGGGGCGAACAAACGTAAAGCACAAAGTTTCTTTAATTTTGCGTGAATCCTGTCAAAAACTTTGTCGTATAAAAATAAGCATTCATACAGCCCCGTACGAAAATGTCAGATATGGCCCTGATATATTTTATATACGGGCAGATATGATAATATAAGTAGTCAGATAGGGAATATATGGGAGCAAATACGCCCCGATATCGCCATATAAGTGGGCAAATACTGCCAGATGCGGCCGTATAAGTGCGTAAATACGCCCTTATTTCGCCATATACGCGTGCAAATACTGCCCCTGATAATGATATATGGGCCCGTTTCGGTCGTGCAAGCAATAAGTCATATGTACTCGCCAAGACAAGTTGATTGATCTATATTGCATGAGTCTCATATAATTGGTTAATTATTGTTAACATCGTTAAAGTGAAGTTATTCCAGGTATTTGGACCAATTAACCAATTGCGCATTTTGAAGATTGAAAGACAAATGAAATTTGGTTGTATGTTTGACGTGTGACATTATGACGAAGTGCATAAGATCGGAAAGCGAGTTAATCAAATAATGGATTTGAGATCGCAGCTCATAGGCGCCCGTCTCCGAGTTAAGCGGTGTCGGCGTCGCCATCGAGTAACCGCCCCGCTAAATTTAGCGAGAAATTGAATTGGTACTTATGTCACTTGACGTCAATTTTCCCGCTAAATCTAGCAGTGAAACTAATTTTGTTCGTGTTTCCCCGCTAAATTGAGCGGGGAAACACGAACCGTTAGCTTACTAAGTAGCGAGAAATTGAATTGGTACTTATGTCACTTGACGTCAATTTTCCCGCTAAATCTAGCAGTGAAACTAATTTTGTTCGTGTTTCCCCGCTAAATTGAGCGGGGAAACACGAACCGTTAGCTTACTGAAGATGCAAGACGCTACTTCGTCGTCCCGAATCCTTTTTCCTTCGAACGCCTGCGAAGCCGTTGCGCCCTACGCAGCATCTTTCAAAAACCGTTCGCGCAGCATCGTAACCATCCGCTTGCGAGCGTCTGCGATTCATCGTGTGCTGAAAGTCGGAAGATGTGCTGTCTGTGCTTTTATGTGCAACTCTTTCGTAAAAATATTTGAAATTTAAAAACGCGAACCTAACAGTGTACTCATAATTTTAAATTTATTGGTAAAAAATATATATATACACATTTATTTATTTATTTATTTGTGGACATCGTGCGCAAAAAAAAATAGTCGCGCTTATTTCTTCATTTTAAATTATGATGTGGGTTATACGGCGTAAAACATAGTATCTTCAAACTCGCATCGTTTTGGGTCACTTTCGAGCTAGACAGTTTGGAAGTTCAGAAGTTGGACTTCAGAGAGCTCTATGTTCACTCGGTATTGACAGCAGGGTAGACGCTATGCATGTTTTAGGCCAATCGTGTCTCCGGTTAGGGTCACGTGACTACAGTCTAGAAGCTGGTGATGAAGCAGAACACAGCACCTGCCTGGAGCCCAAGGCCACACATAGCATTCACTGCACTATCAGCCTTGGGTACAAGTGACAAATCCGCACGTTGATGCCCCATAAGATAAGCCTTTTGTTTGTGCACATCCGTTTTGGCCTGTCCTTCTCTCCTTTTCTCTCTCTCCCTAAGCTGAAAGCGTGATAGAATGTGCGTGGTCACGTGGTTTGACGGATGACGTTGCCAATATCGGAATGCGTTCGGCCGGATCCATGCAGTTTGGTGTGGTTTGCGCCCGCGTGGCTGCTGCGAATTTCTGCTTCTGCAAGCGATTTCTAAAGAAGCCCAAGAATTTTTTGTGATGCGTTTAGTGCTCGTTTCTAAAAGTGACAGGTTGTGCTACATCGTGTTGATTCTTCACGGACACCTTCCTTCTCGTTTTTGTGTTTGAGTGGTGAATCCGCCGTGGCCGTGTCGACATCTATCTCGGATTACCTTTCAAGTCCCGTCTCGTCAACGTAAGTGCGCTGCAACCTACTTCGCGACAATAGATCGTTTTCCTAAAGGTACTCTTCCAGATTACCTCTAGAATTAGGCCGTGTCTATCTCCTGGCAGCCGGGAGAATAATTGTGCAGAATGTTTCGGCATTGGTGCGATTGCGCTACAAGCAGAAAGTTACGATATGCCGCCGACAAAGTTTTGACGTGTCGCCAAGAAGAACAACAACAACAAAGAATCTTAATTGCGCGTTCTAAAATTTGACGCGCGGCTTTACGAGTCGCTTGTAGAAAGATTGTTACGATTTTGCGAAATACTGGTAAACAACGCTAGGTTACCGTCATAATCTAAACCCTGAGATAAGGATAAATCAAATAACGTACAACTCTCATTGACTCAGGGTTTATATTATGATGTTTCCTAACCGGCTTGCCTACATACCTTCGCTCCTTGCAAAGGTTACCGTCTCGCAGACGGCACAAACCGATCCCCCGACGGCGGCGTCTCGGCTAGCTTGCACACGGGGCCGCCGCCGCTCGATCGCCGTCTGGCCGGACTCGCGGCGCGACAATCGCTCGAAGCGGGGGAACGGCGTTATGTAACGAAAGACAAAGGGCATCTACACCACGAATGGGCAAAAGCCGATGCAAAGGCGTGCGCGAACGTAAACAACGGTAGAAAAGTGCAGTTGCTCGCCGCTATGAGATGCGTGCCGCAAACTCGGTAATCCGCGGGCGTATCCCTCTCCTGCCGCTCATACTTTCTCTAACTTGACGGACACTCTGTCTCGCGGTTCATGCCGACGAAACGATCGGACGATCGTCGGGATACCGGGTAATTGCTACAGCCGAGCGCGGCACAGTTTACCATTGCTCTCGCTATGCAGGGTCGAAGAGTCAACCACCAGCATGGTGGATACCGGTGTTCGACGTCATGATGTGACGTACGTGCAATGCCTAAATACCGGATGTTATTTTTTTTATTCTTGCAGATTTGTTTTAAAAGAAGCCGTGAAAACTACACTTATGCGGTTTGTGCGAGTGAGTTATACGCCCAGGGGGACATTGTAGTTTTCTAATCTTTGCGATAAGTCGGCTAATTAATTAAAATTCACTAATTTACTTTTAATTAGTGGAAATAGACATATGGTTTCAATTAGAAACTTGCTGAGCGTCGTCCAAAACCCATAAATCAGTAATTTTTAGAAAGACTTTGAGCGCGTGTGAAGCGCAGTAGTGCGCTGAAGTTACCACTCGTGGACCAGGTACAAGGCTGTGGCTAGATAAGAGACGGAAAAATTGCGCGGGCGCCTGACCGAAACCGCTAGCCTTGTACCTGCTCCACGAGTGGTAACTTTCTCACGCGCTGAAAGTCTTTCTGAAAATGACTGATTTAGGGATTTTGGACGACGTTCAGCAAGTTTCTAATTGGAACCATATGTCTATTTTCACTAATTTAAAAATTAAGTAGTGAATTTCAAATCATTAGCCGACTTATTGCAAAGATTAGCCACCCACATAATGTCCCCCTGGGCGTATAACTCACTCGCACAAACCGCATAAGTGTAGCTTTCATGGCTTTTTTAAAAACAAATCTACAAGAATAAAAAAAAAACTGTATATCAAGGTTATCAGGGTCTTGATATCTCCATATCAAGACCCTGATACGGTTATATAAAAAATTGGGCAGATCTGGCTTGATAAGGCTTATATAAACTGATTTACTTGATATAGCCAGATCTGCCCAATTTTTTATATAACCGTATCTATTTTTTTATATAAGTTCAGATATGCCATTTTCGTAAGGGGCATCAAGACCTATCATTTCCATATGAGCTTTCCACGTTAAATCGCTAGACAGAATTATACCCAAGTATTTTACTCTTGAGTTAGCCTGAATTATTTCATTATTTGTTATGTAGGTTGTTGGGTTCTCGTCCGATTCCCCGGGCCCCTGTCTCCGGATGAACGTGACACAGCAAACGCATAGCTCTCGGCAGAACGGGTTTATTCCACTCACATTCTGCTGGGGGTTTCGGGATCGGGAGAGGTACTCGAGGAAGCCTGGAGGGGGTGCGCCGCCACTGTATGCCGCATGCCGAGCGTCCCTGCGGTGCTAGTGCACACCGCATCCTGGGGACGCTGCCGTCGAGGGTCGAATCCGGGGTCTAAGTCCGGACCATGTCACCGGGCCGTCGCCCGAGCCGACGTCGCGGCCGCCACCACCGCGAACGTCCGTCGTGGCCCGTTCCCCGCGCAAGAGTCCTCACTTCCCATTTCCCGTCGTCCGTCGTCCCAGCTCGCCACGCACCAGACCGGCGGGAGCCTCTTGTCTCCCATCGTGGGCGGTCTCGCTGGAGCTCCCCGTCCGGCTCTGCCACAGTAGGCGCAGGGCCTCGGGCGCCGGCGCTGTCCGGGAGGGGGGTCCTAGGATCTCCACCGCCGACACCGCCAATGTCTTCAAGATGGGTCCCAAGGGAGGAGGCACTTCGGCACCAAACTTAAAAGGCGCCGTCTTTGCCACGGAGGCGACGGAAAACAAGTCCCCAGGCGCCGGCGTCCGGTTGTCGACGAGAGGGGGGCTGACAAGATCCCACAAGGTTGAACCAAAGGAGCTTTTCTTTAGAGTAAATCTCACGTGAACACATTTTTTAACGTTCAGATTCATTTTCCAATTGTTGGACCGCATTAAAATATTGTTGAGATCAGCCTGTAAGAAATTTACATTATTCGAATCACGAATTACTCTATAAAAAATACAGTAGTAGTTCAGCTCAGCAACCTAAAATGCAGTTATTCCTCATTGTCGTTGTTGGCCAAAAAACTGGCTCTAAAAAGGCGAAACATACTGAAAACGAATCAAATTGGATGTCATAAAACCAACAAGGTCGACCCGCATCACACCTTTTGATGACACAAAATATTAATTAGGACTGGGCGTCGATTATAAATTTTAACCCGATTAATCGCCACCCTTTAATCGATTAATTAATCGATTAATGGTTTATTTTTACAAATAATGTATTGAAAATAATTCAACCACTAGTCTTGCCTTTAAAAACTTATTTTACTCCCTGTTACACGGCACAAAGGAATTTTAGAATTGAGGATACATATAGTTCAACGATATTTGCTCCAGTTCCGAAGACAAGAAGTTTGTTCACATTCTCCGACAGGAAGACGAGAAGTAAAAGCTTGGGTGATGCGTTCTTTTTTCAGAGAAACGGGTTTTGATGAGAAGGCGTTGATCGTTGTCTGCGTTTTGGCGGATGGTCCTTGCTGCAGCGGCGTACATGGGCGCTTCGCTCGTAGGTGATACTGAACCGAACTTACGCTCCACTGTAGGAAAACGCATTTTTGCAGATGATGCAGTGGACTTCCTTCGAGTTAAAAACTTCATCGCTGGAGTCTACTTTAAACCCAAACTTTCCAGCGAGATTGTCTTTCATACTCCTTAAGTCGTCCATTTTTATGGGCCGAATACTGGAACAAGTAACCATGGCGTTGTTAGCTTCCCAGCTTGTTTTTCTGCTTGTTTGTCTTGCCTGGGCAGGATGTGTAATAGATCCCCACACGTGAAGTTTCGCTGTCGCGCGGGGATGAATTGCGGGCCCGGCTTGTTTGTCTGGCCTCGGCAGCACTGTAATGTATATCCTCGAACACGTGGCGCTTCGCGAGCGCGAGAATTGCATCTTGCTCCTAGCACCTGGCTGGGAACGAGAAAACTGCTCGGGACAGAACGAGGCGGATACAGGCCACGCAGCGTTTTCCTTAGTGTGTGTGTGGTGTGGGGGGGGGGAGGGAGGTGGGGCATCAGTCGCTCCTAGTTCGGGCATGGTCGTCCAGGATAGAACCATGCGTGCGTCCAGTATACTTCTTTTTGAGTACCAATTAAAAAACCGATTAACCGGTTAAAAACGTTTGATCGCGATTAAAGCCTGAATCGATTAATCGGAAGGTTAATCGATCAATTGCCCAGCCCTAATATTAATACATGCAGGCAGATCAAGTATAGAGCGGACATGTAGGGGTTATAAGTGTAATATTCAATAGAATAAGGAAACGTAATCCGCAATAGATATCAAAAGCACCACCTGATATTTAGGTTAATTTTATATGCGAGGTGCGTTTGAAAACCATGTGAAATTGAAGACGTTGAGATCCCATTATTCAATTGTCTCACTCACTCTTAGCACGTCTAAGCTCCCGAATGTAACAAATCATGTCAATTTGTCAAAACTGCAGAGCGTTATTGAGGATGATCCGCACCGAATACTGTTTGCATGGGATTATCAATCTAGAGAAATTAACGGCATAAATACACGACGCAATAGCGACGCTTTCCGGCAGTCAGAATACCAAGTCTTCTAATGATGATTTAGGGAAGACGGTTCGAGGTGTGAAAAGGAAAGCTAGGCGTACGAAACCAACAATAAAGTTGTAAAGAAAAAGGGCTGGTGATAACAAAATGATATGTCAAGGAAGTGCAGCGCGAAACGGTTGTTTGATTAAAAGTAGGCATAAAATGACAAACAGTGAAAAAGCAAAATTGAGGTACAAGAGAGCTACGAAGAATACAAAAATGTAAAGGTGTTGTGTCTGTGAGTGATGTGTCTGTGTTGGGCTTACACCAACGGGAACGCGCATCCCAAGAACGCGGAGAACGGACGAGCGCGCACACAGCTGGTCCAGCTCGGGTTACGTTCAAGGGTTGTTATCGCCATATGATGCGAGAATAGCATCTGCTTCATCCGCTTGCTTCCCGAACCGAGAACGTGCTCCTCGGGGGATTGGCGCTAGTGAGAGCATCGGACACTTGAGGCTTGGAGCGGCCCGGAAACAGGCGCACGGCGTGCCTTTCTTCCATGTATTTTCTGGCAAATATAATATTGCCTCAATTTATGTATATTCACTGACAACATAACGTTGAACATAACATTGGCGACGAGGAGCTGGATCCGAACCTACGAAGCCTGACTTCTACGGTGGGACACCGGGCCAAAAGTCATGACGGCGGAGCGGACAATTGAAGTCTTCATGGGCAAGTGCTGGTCTTCCTGGAGTGAGCGGCTGAGCTTCTGTTTCGTGGCCAACTCAATCATCGATCCGGTGAAGAAACGTGCACTTTTACTAACCTTGTGTGGCGCGGAGACGTTCGAGACTGTTTGTGCTCTAGTTGCACCAAGGACACCAGGAGATGTCAGTTTTGAAGAACTGGTCTCAACCCTGAGAACGCACTTCGATCCTCGACCGTCTGAACTCTACAGTCGCTACAAATTCCAGCGTCGAGATCAACAGCAAGGCGAGTCGATTAGCAGCTACGTCGTGGCACTAAAGAAACTTGCAGCCGACTGCAATTTTGGAATAGTGAGAACAGCGACCACGACTGCCGTATCGACAACGAGTTCGTCTGGTCAAGCAGCCACGACGACGGCCGTACATGCCACCAAACTGCCACTAGACGTCATGTTACGTGACAGGTTTGTCTGTAGAGTAGAGAACGAGTTCCTACAGCAACGACTGTTTGCAGAAACAAATCTCACTTTCGAGAAGGCTTTCGAGCTCTCAACCAGAGTCAAAAGCGCTTCAAAACAGCAACAGAGTATCAAGCATAAGACTGACCTCCGCCTAGTTCACAAGACATCGAAGGGGAAAGCTGAAAACTCCGGGCGATCGTCCACTCGACCTTGTTTTCGATGTTAAGGTCAGCAGCACAGTCCTTCAACTTGCAGATTCCGCCACGAGGAGTGCCGTTACTGTCACAAGCGTGGACACATCAAGAAAGCCTGCATCGCGAAGTGAAAATAAGGCGGAAGTGCAAGCTACAAAAGCAGTCAGCACAACGTGGACTTTACTCCCTCAGCAGTCGACCGGCAGCAAGAGGAACATGGAGATCTTTACCATGAGCTCAACAGGGTGACACCGCACGGAGCGTGTGCAAAATTCCTTGTGACATTGAAAATCGAAGGAAAATCACTAGAATTTAAAGTGGATTCCGGTGCCTCGTGTGCCCTAATCAGCGAGGAAACGTACCACAAGGTGTGGCCCCTCAACCCTCCTCAGCTCCACCAGGACTACCTGCAGTTGCGCACCTAGACTAGAGAAGGCCTGCAACTTTTGGGTTCAGCACAAGTGTCCATTCGCTACAAGAGCAAAGACTTCTTGCTGCCACTTCTCGTTATGAAAGGAGCTGGATGCAACTTTCTTGGCAGAGATTGGTTTCAAGCGCTTCGGATTCGCGTCTGTGGCATAAACCAAATGCAGCCAACATCAGCACCAGTCGTGACACCGGAGATACAAGAGGTCCTCGAGAAGCACCGACAGATCTTCGACGATGATATCTCCTGCCACAAAGGACAACCGGTTGACTTGGACCTGATCGAGGGAGCAGTTCCCAAGTTCTGCAAGGCCCGCTCTGTTCCGCTAGCGCTCCGTGCAGCAGTATCGACGGAACTTGATTGCCTGGAAACTCGAGGCATCATCGAATCAGTTCAGCATGGGGACTGGGCTACCCCACTTGTGATAGTACGCAAGAAAGATGGCACAATCCGACTTTGCGGAGACTACCGTTCTACGGTGAACGCAGCTTCAAAGAAAGCCTCCTATTTGCTGCCCACCACAAGTGATGTGATGGCAAATCTCCGAGGAGGAACAGTTTTCTTCACTCTAGATTTGTACCAGGCCTATCAACAGTTGAGCCTCACCGAAGCAGCTGCCGAGGTCCTGACCATGAACACGATCAAGGGCTTATACAAGGTAAATCGCTTGCCGTTTGGAATTTCTGCTGCTCCAGCAATTTTTCAACGCGTCATGGAGACCACTCAGGCTGGTCTTCCCGGTGTGAGCGTCTACTTAGATGACATCATCGTAAGTAGAAATGACGCACGTGAACACGCAGAGCGCCTGAAACAGGTACTGTCCAGGCTAGACAAGGCAGGATTGCGACTCAAACGAGAAAGTGAAAGTTTGGGGTCTGTGAGGTCAGATTCCTGGGACATCTCATCAACGCATCTGGCGTTCACACCACACAGGAGAAAGTACAGGCAATCCTTGAAGCACCAGAGCCGAAAGACAAATCGTCTTTACAAGCGTCCTTAGGGCTCGGCTCTTTACTTTCTATGATCGCTTTCTCAAGAACCGAGCGACCGTTGCTTCGGTCTTTTACAAACTTCTTGAAAAAAACGTTCATAGAAATGGGAGGACAAGCAGAGCGAAGCGTTCAGGAGGCTTAAGAGTTTGATTCGAGCATCAACCGTCTTGGCGCATTACGATGAAAGCAAACCCCTTCTGCTGTCCTGCGATGCATCTCCATATGGTGTGGAAGCTGTACTGGCTTAGAAAGGCGCTCAGGGGCGAGAAGCGCCAATCGCATTCGCTTCAAAGACACTGGGTACCACCCTGAAAAACTACTCCCAGCTAGACAAAGAAGGATTGGCGATAATCTATGGAGTGACTCATTTCCATCAGTACATCTTTGGAAG
Source organism: Ixodes ricinus (assembly GCA_037355805.1). Taxonomy (NCBI): domain Eukaryota; kingdom Metazoa; phylum Arthropoda; class Arachnida; order Ixodida; family Ixodidae; genus Ixodes; species Ixodes ricinus. Next base: position 15,702 of record JAZHYW010050719.1, on the reverse strand, counting down.
GCATGCCACCATACTGACCAATCACCAACCACTTATTGGTATTCTCAAAGCGAACAAGCCAGTACTCCCGGTACTGTCACCAAGAAGGACACGCTGGTGCGTCACGCTAGCTGTGTATGACTACGATTTGGCATACAGACAAGGGAAACATCATCGAAATGCTGACGCTCTCAGCAGGCTACCACGCTACCACTACTGTCAAATGAGGATGAACCTCGTCCACCCGGAGATGTACTCATGTTGGCATACAACCCTGTTCCGCAACTGTCGTCACAGCGAATGGCAGAACTTACGCAACAGAACCCAGTGCTGTCACAGATTTACAAGGTTGTCCAACAAGGTACACTCCACAAGTTAAAAGGGGATAAATCTATCCCCTACTCCCGGATATTCACGGAATTATCAACACAGCAAGGTTGCCTAATTCGTGGTTCCAGGGTTATCATCCCCAGAGCAGCAAAACCAGCAACTTTGACCACTGTGCATGCCGGCCACAGAATCATTGTTGCTATGAAAACATGCGATCGCGGGTACTTCTGGTGACCCGGACTGGACAAAGACTTCGAACATACGGCAAACACTTGCACCCTGTGTGAACTACACCAGCTAGCGCTACCGAGCGCACCTTCTCTAGAGTGGCATCGAGCAACAGGACCCTGGGAAGTGATTCATCTGGACTTCGCTGGACCACTCGAAGGAAGGATGTTGTTGATTGTTGTTGAGTCCTGCAGCAAGGGGCTCGAAGAACGCCAAATGACGGACATACGGTCGTCATCATTAATTCAAGAACTGCTAAATGTGTTTGCAACCTTTGGAGTGCTACAGAAAATCGTAACGGACAACGGGACTTATTTCGTTTCACAGGAAACGCCGCAGTTCTTTAAGGACAACGGAATTGAACACGTCACCAGCGCCCCGTACCATCCAGCTACAAACGGTCAAGCAGAGAGGATGGTGTACGAGACGAAACAGGCACTGACCAAGGATCAGGCTGGAACGCTGGAATGCAGGCTCTCACGGTTCCTGCTGAAGCAGCACACCACGGTCAGTTCAGTAACGAACAAGACCCCACCAATGTTGATGTTTGGCCGAAAACTGCCAACCGCGATCACTCGCTTCAAGCCTAGAGACCAGCAAGAGTGCAAGGTGAAGAACCTAAGCAGCGTTCGAAGAGTTCACGAGTCATTGCAATTGACCGTACTGTCTTCGTGAGAACCTTTTCAGGGAAACCATCCTGGATACCTGGAATCGTTACAGAAGGGCTTGGTTATCGTGCATGGCTCGTAAAGACCGACTGCGGAGTACTAAGGCGCCACGCTGACAACATCCGAAGAAGTGAGGCGGCAATAACCGAACAGAAATGCTGCTTGCCATCTACACCCCCAGCATCATTGGTCATTTCAATGACAGACGAGACAGCCGGAAGACAACTTTGCGCCAGCAGCACAGCAACCGACGACAGCAGCACAACAGGGCCACCTGCGACACTTTTGGTACCTAGACCGCAACGACACACGCGACCCCCTGATCGGTATGGAGCAGCCGTCTGAAGAGGAGGCAAGGTGTTGCGTCTGTGAGTGATGTGTTTGTGTTGGGCTTACACCAACGCGAACGCTCGTGCCAAGAACGCGGAGAACGGACGAGCGCGCACACAGCTGGTGCAGCTCGGGTTACGTTCAAGGGTTGTTTTCGCCCTGTGATGCAAGAATACCAAACGCTTCATCCGCTTGCCTCCCCTACCGAGAACGTGCTCCTCGGGGAATGGCGCTCGTGAAAGCACCGGACACTTGAGGCTTGAAGCGGCCCGGAGACAGGCGCACGGCGCGCCCTTCTTTCATGTGTTTTCTGGGAAATATAATATTGCCTCAATTTATGTATGTTCACTGACAACATAACGTTAAACATAACAGTAACAAAAAAAAAAGCTGGGGAAATTTCGGATAAAGTGGGATATCGTCAACACAAAGAGGACAGAGGAAACGGGTTGTGAGGACAAAATTAGAAAGAAAAAAAAGGCTGGAAGAAGGCAGAAACAAAAGTAGAAAAAGTGAAGAAAAATATAAGTATATGGAATAAAACTAAATTTATCGAAAAAACGAAAAGTCAAGGAAAGTGTTTTGTGAGCCACGTAGATGAATGCGTGGTGCGTGAAAGCCGGTTCGCTCAACTATTCAAATCTCTTTCTTCCCTATTTCTCCAGAAGAAGAAAAATTAAAAACAAACTTCCGGACCAAGTTTTTTTTATCTTCTTGCCACACAATCGTTTTCTGCGAATGTAAAATAAACAATTTGGTTTTGTCGACTGTATTTTAAAGGTTGGCTTTGTGTCGCGGCTTGCACGCGCTAACATGCATACGAATGTGTAACTATTTAATTAGCCTGCGTCAATTGTTCCACAGACCTTGAAGTCAATATTCACACGTAAAGCGCTGATGTGCGAAAATTGATGCATGAACAGTATCTTCTCAGCAGCTGAAAAGTATAACTATTAATAATAATAAAAAAATATTCCTTGATGCAAAAAAAAGCACAAAAGGTTTTTAGACAGACCGATCGTTGAGTAACGCCTCAATTCATACTACTTCAAACTATATATCACAGTTTTATGTTACGGCCTTTTCTGCATTCAAACTTTTTTTATGTTACTAATAATTAGCCGATTTTCTTTGCAGTTCCCCGTCGAAAATATAGGCTGAAGCAATATTGCTGGTAATAATTGAAATTATTTTATTTCTGAAGGTAGCAAACATTAAGATCTCCTCTCAGACTTTACATATGAACACAAAATTGAGATCGAGAACAGTTTCATTGGTGTTGGACACATCGTTGAGTTCAGTACTAAAGGAAAAACAAGCGCCACAAAGTTCAAGCCTTTTTGTGTCCGTCGTCCCAAATACGCTCTAAAACTGACTGTAATCTAAATGCTAAATATTCACAAATCGCCCCTTCGTGCGCGGTAATTATTCGACATTCTCAATTTTCTTAAATAGAGTACAGCTACTTCTCGCGAGCTCCATTATTTTAAGATCTAACAATTTCTTCCCATTGGTTATTTACAGTCCACATGAAAATTTCGCTTTCAAGCCGCGAAATTAACCGAACAAATACCTCCTCTGTCTGCAATAAGAAATTTGCGTAGACAATGAAAAATCTCAATACTCCTTCGGTAGCAAACCCATATGATGTAAGTAGAAGCATGATCACAATAAAAGCTTAGGAGCAATATGATTGATTTTATTTATACTAAAAAAACGTCTCAACCTCATTTCTTTTTTAAATGTCTTCCGGCATCTACCGAGTGGAGTTTTTTTATATTTATGTTTCAGTTGAGGGATTTCGCCACCACGACTCTACTACCCTTTTTTTCATAAACCGATTGAGATTTATACTTGTATTGAAATAAAAAAGTTAAAGATTTTTCTGAACAAGGTAAACCAACGCTATTATTCCACCGACAATCTCTTGAATGTGCATTCAGCATTGCAGATTTAATACGTCTTCAAATTTCTTGTCTACAACGTTTTTAATATTTATCATTTAGGAATGAGAATAAACATTTTTTTAGTTAATATATATTAGGTTTGTTTACTTTTATAATTGTTTCGAAACTGGAATTATTTTTTAAACACGTTCATGTTTATTTTCTTGCGTATATTTATAACAATGAATAGAAAGCTAGCCCAACTTTCCATCTTGATGTAAAATTAAGTGCCCACTATGATACCATACTCCATTGTCGATTATCCTAATGTAGTTGAAATGGCCTCTGTGACCGAAATCACGCAGTGGCGCAAAAAATTTGCCAGTTGGAGCAAAGTACTTTCTAAACGTGCCCACGTGCAAGACATTCGCATCGGAGGGCGCAATACTTTAGGGGCTCCGAAATGCGGTCAAAAATAATTTACGAATATTCTCAAATATATACAACGTGGGATAAAAAATAGGTTGCTCGAGATAGCGACAGTTTCATCGACACGCGGAATTTCTGTACGGCGTTTTGACTTCACAGTGCTTTTTAATCTGCGCGACTTATTCTCTGTTACAGAAGCTTAGAAAAATCTTGCTTCAAACAAAACAATCACGACTTCAAATTTCTTTGTTGTCAGTTGCGAAATTCGGGCGTTTTAATGGCGTTGAATGGATTGATAAGAGCGTAAAGCTAAACCCTTCAAACTGGGCGGCGATTTGCGCCACCTAGAAAGTGTTTATGCGACAATAATTAACATCTATCTACTTGTACAAATCATTAAAAGTAATCGTTTTAATGGCGATCGTTTGTGTGATCACAACTGCCTAATCGTCGTTACAAGGATTATAAAATATCTTCTTTTTTCCCCCTCACCTAATGAAGTGAATATTATGCAGTGTGAAGCTATTAAGCAAAATACTGAAGTGCAATAAGCTAGAAGCGTAATTCTCTCAAATACGAAAATAATTTGAATTATATATGTTCTTATTTTCCACCTTCAAGACGTTTTCTATCTTGATAACAAGTTCTTTGTATTACCAGATGTTGACACCTTAATTCTGCAAACAGGACCGTATAATGCGGCTGACCGATTGAGAGCGATCATAGCGTTCGCTCGGCTTGTGCGCGCGTACTCTCAATGCGCCGGTCGATATTCGGGTCCACGTTAGTTACCAAATATAGGTGTGGTGGAAACGGCCGAATTTTAACGATGCCTAGCGTCATTCATCGTGAAACTCCCGTGCGTGTGGTGAGAAAAATAAAAATTTTCACATTATAATTAGGCCAAAAGTTTTCCGGTGTTTATTTGTTTCTGATATCGGTGTATTTCGTTGATTTGTTTCGGGCAAAGGTTCAAGCGGTCATTATCAATGAAAACAGATCACGATAGACTAAGTGTTCAGGTTTAAGCGGGAAAGTGTCGGAAAAACGGTCCTAGCTAAACAATGTTGTTCCAGAAATTTTTGTTTTTGTAATAACTGATTTTTTAAGCTTGGCTCCGACAGATATTTATTGGTGTTTCCCGGTTGAAAGTGAGAGTTGTGACAGCTAAATATAATTAAAATCTCCGAGCTCGCCTGCGCTCTCACTCTTTTTTCGTGAAGCCTGGAGCGCAGCCGCTAGCACACTCTAAAGAAAAACAAAATCTACTAATAAAACAGCTTTGTGTGGTCTTTGGCTCGTTCACAGTTTGCACCCTAAAAGGGCTCTTATAAGCAACCCCTTTCTCCCACCCGCCCCCTCTCCCCCCCCCCCGCCCCCCCCCAAAAAAAAAGGAAAGGTATTTTGTGAAAACTTTTACGGGGTAAATTAAGCTCTGTTTTTTTATGCGAAAGAGTTTCTCATCGCCCAGTTGCCTTTCTGGTGCGCCAGGGGGCGATAGTGCTTGAGGCGGGAAACCGTTCTTCACGAGCTCAAAGAGGCCTTTGGAGCGTCGAAAAACCATTCAACAACGAATTTTTTAAAGTACACATTGTCCACACGTCGTAAAGAAGACACGGTGTTAGCTGCGTACATGATGACAAGTTATCTGCGGAGACGATTCAATCATGTTCATGATGCAAAACAGCGCGCAACCCTAGGACACAGAGGAGAGAACTACACATGGAGGACAAGGCGCTGGCATAAAACATGTAAATTTCTTTCCTCTGGGTCCTTGTGTTTCGCGCTGTTTTTCATCATGAACGTTTACCAACTGGCCCATCTGACCATTCTTGCAACCGTGTTTTTGACGCACGTTTGCTTTATACATATGTGTGCTGCCAAAATATGCCTAGAGAAAGTTTTTGTATGTTCCGTGTGATAGGACAGCCAGACAAGAAATAGACACGCCTCAGAATGAATCTGCAGACGTTTTTTATTTGTACGACGGACTAGGGTGCTACCGCGCCTTAAGTTTGGATCGTCGTTTTTCTACGTGGTATTTTGTTCTTTTTAGTGTACCTTAACGTAATTCTTGTCGATTAAAGTTTCCCTATTGATTATGCGTCTTTCTATATGTAATACTGAGGATCCAGCAACGTTCATTCTTTTTAGAAGGAGGTACCGCTCACCAGCAGCTGTACCTCTATATAAGCTAGCGTCGCTTGAAACCTTGGGCGGAGGGCCCTATTATATCTCCCATTTTAGGTCGCCATATTCCCCATTTCTCGGTTCACATTTAACCCCACAGCGTTGTTTATAGACGTCACTATCTCACGCGACGCTTATTAAAAAAAATCGCGTAAAAAATAAAAAGGCGCGTCTCACGCTTGACTGCGTTAGAGGTTTATAGAGCAGAACGTGTGTGTAAATATCGCAGACCTGGTGGAAAATGCACGTGTCGTCCCCTTTTTTCGGAACACAAGAAATTCTCTGACCTCAATTTCCCGTTAAGCTCATTTAAGGGGTTTTGTTAAGTACTCAAGACCATGCTCTGTAGGGTCACTCCGGTGAAAAAAAATTCATCTCATGAATTTACCGAAACAGCGAACTTTTCTGCATTGTTCAATAAAAGTAAAATCAAAATTGAAAAAAGAGGTGTTTTTTTTGCATTTGCATGAATAGGAAAGTTCGATAATTCCGTTTTTTTTTTATTAGGGGACGCGTATATAATTTTTTTTACACCAAATCCAATTGGAGGCCAACAGCTTCCAATCAAAAGGGATCACGATTATCTTCGAAAAATATTCAAAAAGCGCAGGTAGACTATTTTTGCTCTAACAGGGTATCTTAAGAATAGCGCGAAAATATTCTAATACCAGTCTTAGCATGCAAAAAACGAAAAAAAACAGCAAGAAAATATTAAGTGTTTCTTGATAATGACAATTACAAAAAATAGTGGTGTAAGTGTTTTTTTTTCTGAGCCATGGTGAATTGCTTGGCAATTTGGAAATTTGGCACACATTGTCAAACAAAAGAAACGGTTAAAAGCATGCAGTAAATAGAATCACAACACTGCACTTCGCTGAATAGTTTTTTTATTGTATTTTAGCCTGCACATTAAATCTGAGCGAAAAAACACTTGTGAGAACATTAGAGTGTCACTAAGGGCTCTCTTTCAATTAACAACAACACTCTTATTACAGTGTTGTTCGATGACGCTCGCTATGACGGCCGTTCCCGATTTAGGAGAAGATAGACAAACAAACAAAAAATAACAAATAGGGTCATTAATAAAATTGTAAAATAAAAATACGACAAACAGGAAATAGACAAATACACTTGTTTTCATTCCAGGCAAGGCCTGTTCCCTTACGCATCTCGGTGCCTAGCCGACGCAAAGTCAAAGCTATACACCAGCGCTGACTCGATGCGGAGTTATCGCTGCGGCGTGTGTGTTTGTGTGAGCGAGGAAAGGCAGGGTCACATGCAGCGAACGCAGACACAACATGATATACACCAACACGCTGTTGGTTTATCTGCGCATCTCCGCATGTTCAGTGCTGACGGTAGTGCCACCGAAGTGGCATGACGTCAAAGATTTGAGTTGGTCTATAGAGCCATGTTAGTGCAGTGTCTTCAGTCCTCGCTTAGCGCCGAAGTGTACGTGTGAACCGGACTTTATAGTAGTCTTCATGTGTAAGGAAAAAAAGTGTTACCATATCTAAGCTCCGTAGGTCTATGGAGTCAGTGTAGACTACCGTCACTGGGTCGCCGTTCAACGAAGTGGCTCGCTGTGTCAACTCGGCCCTGGACGCCCCTGCGGTAATCCAGTTAGCTATCCCGCCGTGTCGAAGTGTACTGCGGAAAATGCGCAGCTGCGTGTGCACATTCGACGACAGTTGGTGGCGCAGACGGTGGCGTCGCCTTTGGTTGTGTATTTCGTTTGCTCGGAATATGCGGCGAAAGAAGAGTCCGGATAATCGGATTAACGCAGCCGTGGACATTCGTTTAAAGTCTCGTAGCGACGCCTCAGAATGTTATTTCAGTGGCAAGGGCATTTCAAACTTTGAGTTGCGAAATCTCGGTACTTTTATAGGGTATTTTCTGGAATGAAGCCTTCGGTTATTACAACGTGCCACCATACCTTTCTGATCCCACGTACACATAAAATGTTACTGTAAAACATGTCTTGTATAATAAAGAAAAAGGTTCCTCTTCAGGGAGGATATAATAGAGAGCATCCATTGCTACGTAGTTTGTGGTCGCAAGCTCCCCTTTTTTGATGCTTGTATTCTGTCATTTATTGGTAGGCCATGAACGTTTCGGTTTTTAATTATACGTAAAATAGACATATGTTTTTCAGCCATATATATATATATATATATATATATATATATATATATATATATATTTCATATATGTGTGTGTATTTTGGTGACTTTGTTTCGGACAGACGCTAAAAACGGTACTGTTGGGGAAAGTACTTTTTAGACCATAAGTCTAAGTAGGAAGGGTTTTGACAGAGACAAACAAACAAAAAGACAGTGCCGAGAACGCTGACCCAGATGTGCCCTAAATGTAGCGAAACTTTTCCATCAAAACTCCATCAGCGCCATTCGAACACACGGGAAAATTCCAGAGAGCCGAGATTTGAGAGAAGCTCCAACTCAACCCACGGGGTACGTTTACAATCCAATGGCAGACGCCTTCTGCGGAGATTGGTCGAAAGTGCGCATGCGCTGCGTTGTCGTGTGGCAAGAAGGAAAGCAGGCAGGAAGGCGGAGACGCTTGCAGACGATCAACGCTTTTCTTACCTCCTCGCAGCTCGTACTGCAAGCGCGGACCATAAATCACGTGACACTTATGAGAAGTTTGAGACACTCTAAAATCTAGGCACACAAGAAAATACTTGAACAAAACAACAACGCACGAACAAATACGCAAACGTAACTCGTTCCCAGCTGCAAACAAAGAACGTGTATCGTGGATTTGAACCATCCGACGCACAACCGGCATGCAACAAACACGTACCGACGTATAAAACACTTACAACGTAAGCAAGAAAAAAAAGGTTATTTACATTCGCAATGGGCTGCGCTTTGTTTAGAACCCTCGAGCCTACAGTACAAACCCATCGGAAACCGCGGTCTCTGACAAGCACGCCTATTTCGTCTTCCCTCCCCCCCCCTCCCCAATGTGGTACAAGGATACATACTATAAAAATTAAAGAAATACACTGGAAACGTGCATGCAACAATGGTAAAAGAAGGAAGCGGAGGTAACGAGAAAAGGAAACCAGGTGGAACTACGAGGTCATGCCAGAAACACCGAGATGGCACGATGGCTCCCGAACCACGTCGACAATTCTGTACTCGATATTGGACAATTAAATAGTTTGTTTTTATTAGGTCGAAGCATCGACCTCAGACCAAAAAAAGATCCGTCATAGGTGTCTTTCATTGGAGTTTAAATATTGCCGACATAGAAATAAGAAAAAAATATTGCCTTTTATATTTCATCGTTCGCTGCTTTAGAATCACATTGTGGAATGGAAGTTAAAGTGTCCCCGTTTCGGATTTGTTATTTCAGGGTGCTTTTTTTAATGATGAATTTTTTAACAAATCTTCGAAACAAATTGCGAATAGGCGGTGCCTGCCTTTTACCGTGTTACGACAGAAGACAGACAGAAAACCGCAAAACGCCTTTCCACCATAAAGCTAAAATTTAAAGCGTCAAATGACATTTTTAGTATGTTCTAGAACTGGTACAATGGGAAGTATTGGTTGTTTACCGCTCCGTCTAGAAGAGTAAATTAAAGCAAGAAGGATGTTAAAATACCTGTAAAGAAAACAGTAAAACACAATTTTGTCAGAGTAACTTCTACGCATCGCATTTCCCAGAGCAATTTTAATGTTTCTTTATCTTGTACTTTCCCTTTCTGATCACCCTCGCCTAATGTATATCGCCCACCCTCAAAGCACAATTGCAATTAAGCCCAAATGCACAGTCGAAATAATTTAACTTGCGAATAAGTATTGCCTTCTTCTGAGTTACGACGTAAAAGTACAGCTTTTATACATAAAAAGCAAGACGCTCAAAAAGTACAATGTTTCAAATTTCAAGTAATTCGATTGATTGCACTTGGTTCGAAACGTTCGAAAGAAAACAATGTCTAAGAGTAGGTTTAGGTGTGAATCGGATTTCAATCAAATATTGCAGTCCCAGATTTTGCGTTGCAGAAACAATGCGTTGTGTACGTTCGCAAGGAGCATGGGGGTGCCAGAGACAAAGCCGGTCTGAACAGCTAAGTTACAGGACGCAGGGTGTTATTAAATTTCAAGGGTAATTACGACTAAAAACACCTTGACAACTATAAGATAAACTAACGACCGCACTGGGTTCGATCCAGGTACGTAAAAAAGCTAAATGAACAAGGCGGGTACGACACCAGCATCCTGTTTCAAGAAATGAGCTGTCATAAAGGCATGCCTTCTTTGTTTTTTGAATCGCAATTGAATTTACTGCATCGCTTAGTTATAAATAAACCTATCCAAAAAGCATAACAGAGATGTAGAATAATGCCCGTTCAAGTTCGTTTTACAGATTATTCCCCAGGTAATGGTCGCTTTTTGTTAGCAACATGCGTACAAATAAGGAACACTAGATCCATGGAACCAACTTTATATTTGACAATATTTCTGATTGTTTTTAAACTCAAACTTTAAGCTATATTCTAGACTAATAAACGTGAAGGTTCATAAGAGACTATCCTATTTGCCTTAAAATATAATCTATTTAAATATAGCAGACCATATGTTTAACGACTGAATTGAAAGAGATGAACTGGAAACAAATAGTGTGCCGTCTTCTGCCCCTGACAAGCGTGCTCCGCGAGGTGCCAGTGAGTAAAGCGGAAGAGCCAACCGATTGCAACACTGTTTCATTCGTTTCTTTCATTTCCTCTTCTGTGAGGTCCATTAAGGTTTCATAACGACGTGTAGTAAAGAAATAAAAAAACGGAAATGTGCATAATTTGGTGGGCATTTTTTCGGGGAACAAAATTCCAAACCCTTATTGGGGTTTTAAAGGCGGCATTCATAAAGCACATTAAGCTAAATTCATGAGACGATCATAACGAAGGACCGGCGTAAAACTTTCAAAGCATTCTACGAAAGAAAGGAATGGGAACTAAACGGAAGAATGCAGAACTCTATCAACCATCTAAAAGTATCAAAGCGAAGTATAATAAAAAGAACAGTTTACTACATTAACTGCGATGCCGTGACAGTTTGAAGATTTCTGCTCTTCACGAGAAGATACAAAAGTGAGAAATGTAAAAGATTTATTTCAGTGGCATTCGGGGATGATTTACGACTGTCGGTCAGCACACTCCGGAAATTAGTAAATGAAAAAAGGGTTCAGGAAGAGAAGATAAAACAAGAAATGTAAATACTTTTTTTATTGTACGCTTCACTAACGATTTAGTTCGTGTCAAAGATCTAGGGGTAGTAATGGTAGTGTTTTTTCCAGTAAAAGGTGTGCTGTATTTTAACTGTAATGATCAGTGCATGTCCGCGTTTTGTCGACTTCTGTTAATGATTTTTGTTGTTGTTTTATTGCACATTTCCGATAGTATTTAAATGTTTCGTATTGCATGCTTTGAATCATTTTACGCGTACTTGCCAAAACAAAGAAAAAAAATGGACGCTTGTATATATCAAACAATTACCGAATCACTAAAATGTACAGCGATATGAAAGACACCACTCAAAATGTTCGTGTATCAGTTATATTGGATCAACTTGTTGATCATACAACAGAGCATAAACATCCAGGCCCCAAGGAAAACGACGAACACAATTTTTTTCCACCGACAGAGAAAATACGCAGCTTATTTGTCAACTGGACGTATGTCACACAGCACCACTTGCCTATAGAAACAGATCGTCGAATCTACTAACAATAAAGCAAAAAACTTTCAGCCTTTCCACACTGGTAAAGAAGGAAGACCAGCGGAGCTGTACTATGGAGGGAATGAAGAAATGGCCGGCCGCAAGTCGGCAAGCCAGAGTGGAAAGGCTGGAAAGGTTGCCGCCATCTATGAGCGACGACGGCAACCAGACAACCGGCAAGCCGGTTGTCTGGTTGACGCCATCGCTCATAGATGGCGGTAGCTGTCTGGAGTGTTGTGTCGACATTTGTTTGCTGGCGGACACGATCCTGGCGAAACAAGCCCTTAACAGCTACGCTGTAAAAATAACACATACAGATGCAGTGAAAACGTATGTCACTAATATAAAACAAAAACGTTTCGTGTAGAGTTATAGAAGTATGTTGTACATCGATGCAGACGGCAACATTTGGTTATGATGCTACCATGTATGGGTAAAAATATGAAAAATCAAAACTCCGATTATATTAGCTAAAGTCATTAGCAAGTTTTATAGTATAGCATGCAAAATGCTTTCCGTGCGCAAATAAATAGCATCCCAAGTAGCACACTTCCTCGGCCCAGGCTTGAGCCAGACTGGCACGAGCTAAAGCCAACTTGGCTCAAGCCTGGCACAAGCTTGCGCCAAACTGGCCCAAGTATGAGCCGGGAAGTCTGCTGCTAGGGATTGTTCCCATGCACCAATCTAAAACTGTGGTTTGGGCCTGGCGCATGCGGGTTGGCGACGACGCTACTTCCTTGCGTATCCAATAAACCCAGCATGTATTGTGACCACATACATGCTCAGATACGTGCCAAAACAATGACGGACTCCGGTAATTAATGTAACAGGTAATAAATGGCGCGCCCTTTGGAAAAGGATTTGTTGTGGTATGTGTGTATCTTCATGCATAGGGCAGTTAGTCAGCCCCAAGTGGGCGTCTCGTGGTCCGTTATACAGAAGAAATTTAGCCAGCGCTGTGTTACAGCCAGCCTGGTGTCTTTGAAGTGCATCGCGCAACAGTGATACACGACCGCAGGCAATTGCGATGCTCATCCAGGTCGAAACATGCAGTGGCATGTATTTGGCCCTAAAATCCCTGGGTTTTGCAGGTGGCTCGTTTCATACGCACCATGAATCCAAGTCCCTTCATTTGGGTTCTTTCATTTTAATGAGGGCAAGTTCAACGAACTATATTCCACCGACGGACGCACTAATTAATTATCATGCTAACCACTTTACAGACAAGTGTCGCTTGCGAAATGAAGTTACAAAATAGAGGCATTCATTGTACTCATTAGCATCGCTTGGTACCGGCGCTGATACTCTCTCTCCCTCTCTCTCTCTTTATATATATATATATACAGTATATAGCTTAGATTTTGTGTTGTGTTGTGTGATGCTTCCATCTAATGTTTTATATTTTTAAAGTTTCCTTGTTTGCTGATAATTGCCCCAACTGAGGTGCGTCATCGTTCACTGTGTCAAAGTATCCTGTCGGCAAAATAATTTTTTGTAGTTTGTTGGAAAAAGTATTTGAATTACCAGGTGCGGCTACTGTACCCGTGGGCTAATCTGTAACATGTCTGCCTTAGTTGTCACAGGCCGTCCAACATATATACGTCGGCTATGCGGAGCGTAATTTCGTCTGCTTCTGGCACGCGGGTTACAATGACGCCAGAACGCAGGCCTCTGATTAACTAACCACCGTAATTAGCCCTCTCTCTCCCTATTATTATTTTTACTTAGTCAATTTAATTTACGAGGAGCTTTGTTACACGACATCTTCTCATAAAAAAAAACGATGAGATCCGGTAACATTTTTTGCAAAAGTACCAAATTTCATAAGGTTCGACATTTTTTTTTTTTTAATCGGCGGTAATAGGCGCTTTTTGCTACGTATGACCGCGCAAACTTCCGTTCAAACGAGAATAGAAACATTTCGCACCGTAGCACCGCTTCTTGTAACCAATTAGAAAACAAAAGTGCTGGATTTTTATTTTTAAATTATTTTTGTAGTACAACCGATCCCCTGTTATATGTTAAATTTGAACGGAAGAAAAGCCTCGGTAAATTTTCAACATTGTGATTTCTGCGCACATTCCTCGTTCAATGAAATTTGGCATCAACAAGCTCGGAAGGCCCAGCCGAAACGAGGTGACCTTAATAAGTCTCTCGGGTTGCCAGAGACGGCTTGCGATTGTGAACAATAGAGGGGTCTATAGGGTGATATGTTTTGGCTTACAGATGGCACTCTAAAAAAAATTGTCCACCTGTGTGTGTGTGTTTTTTTTTCTTCAAGAGTGTTTAGAGATAAGGGAGGAAGAAACTAAATCCATGTCTACCATTTTGCAATTCAATTGCGGACGCCTCTTGGTCAGATTGATCGCAAGTGCGCATGCGTTGAGCAGGCTGGGGAGGTGGGGTGGAAAGCGGACAGGAAAGGCGGAGACACTTGTGGACGACAAACGCTTTCGTCCCTTCCTCGCAGCTGGTATTGCAAACCTGACACCGACCGAGCATTTGGAAACACTCTGCAATCAAGGCACGCTGTTTCCTTTTTTTTCTTACAGGTTTTGGTGTTTATTTATTTCAAAGTCTGTAGAGTCTAGACTGTTAGGTCGCAAACGTTTTATATTCGGTCAGAAATAACGTTGAAAACAGCGTATTTTTGAAGCTTCGAATTGAAAGAGTCATGACCCCGTGTCAGGTATGAAAATTCTGATTTTTAACCATCGCAACCCTTGATTGCAGACTGTTACTTCTTTCATATTTACACAAACCTAATCTAAGTTACCCTAACATAATCTGAAAATATTTAACCTTAATGGACCTTACCCACGTCAGTCTAACCTAAACTAACATAACCCAGTCGCAATATCGAGAAAAAAAGAAAACACACGATATGTTGCAGGCAAGCGAAACTGATATTTACAATTTACCTTGGGTTAGGTTTGTATGGCATACCCGATAATATCTGTACCTCGTTTCACCGTAGCTTGTGAAAGAGCGAACATTACGGCCCCTTCGTGCCAAACAGAGCGAGGGAACTGAAGCCCGTGAAAGCCCTTACGACCGGTACAGGGGCGAGAGAGTGACCACGAGCAGTTGGAAGAAAAGGGAAGGAAAGCCCCCTTTTACGAGAACCATCTTTTTTGTCTCAGACGTCACTCTTTTTTTCTTTTCTGGAAGATTGTACTGTCACTCAAAATTCGTACGAAAGCGTCTTTCCTCTCTCCCAAGCGTGGCCTCGACAGCGCTGAGCGCAACTACTGAGAAAAAGTATAGTCACGTGTGTCCCTCTAACGTGCTGATTGGCTCACTGGGACTGTAGCCTTCGCCGTTTCCTCAGCGCAAAAAAAACAAAAAAACACGAACATTGAAGCAAGAATAGAACGCGACCGGCATGTAATCCTCATCCACTACGAGCCTCACGCTGTGTATTTTCTAACGGACTCCGACCAACCGGTCTCCAGACGTTTCTCTCCCAACTGTCGTCTTTCGTGCGAGTCCATTAATTTCGCGAGCTTTGGAACAGGACTCCGAAGACACACACGGCGAAGGAAGATATAGTTGAACGAGAAAAGGGCGTCTCAGGGAGCTCTTTCGGAAGTGCCCCCCCCCCCCCTGCCCCCGGATAAGAATCATAAACAAAAACAAAAATAAAAATATTACGCTTTGTTTTACCATACAATGAACTGGCAGAGGGTATACTACGAGCCATCAAAGCCAATACAATACCGTGTGAGTGTCACGTGGCCTTTAGGGGGAGCTCAGGGACACGCAGTGCACGTTGTCACATGATATGTTCGCAGCATTTCATTGGCTGAGATGAACCGCAGGGTCCGCAGCGGTCCATCGAATGGTCAAACGGCGTCAAGTCATCAGAACGAAGCAGACCGGAAGGCTCGAGAGCAAGTTAAAGATGTACCGTACCTC